>MU667857.1:31277-47037 GCA_026770625.1 Nicotiana glauca
TTTTTCCCCCCCCCCCCCCAATTTCCTTAATTATTTCCACTCTAATTTCCTTGATTATTGTTGTTGTGCCAGTTTTCTTGATTGTTTCCACTAGTCCAATTACCTTAGTTGTTGTCACCACTCTAATTTTCTTGATTGTTAGAATTCCAATTATCTTGATTGTTTTGAGGTTGCCATTGTTGTTGATTTGGGTCTTGGATGTTGTTTCTTTGCCCTTGAAAATTGTTCACATATTGCACCTCCTTTCATTATAAGAATCATCTTGATCAAACCCACTATCCTCTTGAACATAATTCTTCACTCGATTTTGCACTTGTGGAACCTTGGTACTTCTCTTGTTTACCATCATGTTCACCCCTTCCATGGCATTGACTTGCTTAGGATTTTGCACTTGATTAAGTTGAGCCTTTTCTAGTTGATTCATGGTAGTAGTCAATTCGGCAATGGCTTGCTCATGGTCATGCAACTCTTTATGGAGGTGAATCATGTTCGGATCACCTTGTTTATTATTAGCCTGTGATTGCCATGCCGATGATGTTTCTGCCATTTCATCCAAAATCTCACACGCCTATGCATAAGGTGTAGTCATAAAGTTTTCACCGACAAGTTGATTTACTACACATTGCTTGGTCGTGTGAGGCCAAGTGTTGCTGTTTTATAGACATTGGCTATGTGTGGCATATATAGTATGTTTTCTGGCTGCATGCAGGTTGGTTTTAGCCTAGTGTTCGGAGGAGACTCTGGCAAAAGATCTCCAAAGTCTCTAAGAGTAACATTCGGGGATGAATGTTCCTAAGGGGAGAATGATATTACACCCCATATTTTCGAAAGTAAAAGTGCATCATAAGCAAACTAATGTAAGACCAAAAATGAGATCATCTTTGGAAGTATATAAAGTAAGTTATCATGTTACCTCGGAGGTTTCCAATATTGAAGATCATGAACAACAAGTACAAAGAGGTTTGGAAGGTTCAGAAGCTTAGGAATTGAAGAAAATAATGCTTCATCGAAAGTCGACAAGTTGGGAATATTATAACCCATACCTTTAGTTTAGACTAGGGTTCTTAACATGATAAGAAGGTTATGTTATGAGTTATGTTATTCGTATGATTATCGTGTGTTATTTTATGAGGTCAAGCGAGTTGTGGAACAAAAGTCGATGAAAGTCATCACAAGTTACGTTCATAAGTTTTACTGAAATTTGGGTCAAATGTAACTGCGATTTTCTCTCAATATACTTAGAGTTAAGGGGTTTCCCTCCCATCAAATTGAATATCTATAAGTATATTTTATAATGTGTTAAACTGTTTGTCAATATAGCATCGTATTAGAGAGATATACATATTTTTGAGAGACTGCACATACTACTAGATGACAAGTAGGTGTGTCACCTACTTGCTTAAATGAGAGGATTATATATGTCCAAAAATGGGCAAATTCGGGTCTTCCAAAGATACCTTTTAAAGGAATATTTCCATCATATAATACACTGATAATAGGGCATAATAACCAGCCTAAACCCCTGCAATCATCCTCCAAAAAATTACACACAAACCCTAATTGAATTTCTCTCCTTTTCAAGTTCTAGTTGGAAGCAATACCTAGAGTTTGAAGAACCAAGACAGGAGATAATCTATTCAACAAATAATGTAAGTTTAATGCTCTCTTTCAACAACTTTTTCTACTGGAGATGTATGTAAAGTCTTTCTATATTTGTAAAAACTCACGGGAAGATGATCGAAAGCTGTGAGTTCGAGTTATTCACTTGAGGCTGACTGTTTTGTGGACTGATTTGTGTTGCTCATGGATTGAGTGTTTTGCTACTATTTTATGAAGTTTTGGAGGAGAAAGGGTGTGGATAAATACCATATAAATTCAGGGTGGTGGGCTGGTTGTTCGTCATAACATTTTTAGGATGTTTGACACTACTACGTTGGTTGTTTTGTATATGAAGAGATTGGGGTGTGTTGGGCTGTTTTATATTGTATATAAGGTTGAAAAATAATATAGGTATGTTATTATTTGTATTCTTGTGTTGTTGGTGTTATCTTGAATTTGGAGTAAGTAAGGATTATAGGGGAGATGTTTCCCCTTTTAATACAAAATAAGTCTGTCATTCGGTGTGCGATAGTTGTACCTTTCGTAACTTAATGATAGTAATATTATCGTTTTTGTATTAAGGTGTGAAGAGGCGAGTTCAAATTGGTGATTATAAAGATTGTGATAAGGTATGTTAAGGATAAACCTTTCTTTATTTTGGCATGATCCTGTAACTACATGAGTTTGATAACTAGATATAAAGAGAAGTTCGTATTCCTGAACTCGTATTCCTGAACTTATCTACATTATCCTAATCTCATAAGTTAAAGTATTCTCTTTTATCGGGACTTTATATTCAGTTAAATATTATCTTCTTCCAGTCAAGAGAGGAAAGGGTCTCTCTCTCTCTCTCTCTCTCTCTCTCTCTCTCTCTCTCTCTCTCTCTCTCTCTCTCTCTCTCTCTCTCTCTCTCTCTCTCTCTCTCTCTCTCTCTCTCTCTCTCTCTCTCTCTCTCTCTCTCTCTCTCTCTCTCTCTCTCTCTCTCTCTCTCTCTCTCTCTCTCTCTCTCTCTCTCTCTCTCTCTCTCTCTCTCTCTCTCTCTCTCTCTCTCTCTCTCTCTCTCTCTCTCTCTCTCTCTCTCTCTCTCTCTCTCTCTCTCTCTCTCTCTCTCTCTCTCTCTCTCTCTCTCTCTCTCTCTCTCTCTCTCTCTCTCTCTCTCTCTCTCTCTCTCTCTCTCTCTCTCTCTCTCTCTCTCTCTCTCTCTCTCTCTCTCTCTCTCTCTCTCTCTCTCTCTCTCTCTCTCTCTCTCTCTCTCTCTCTCTCTCTCTCTCTCTCTCTCTCTCTCTCTCTCTCTCTCTCTCTCTCTCTCTCTCTCTCTCTCTCTCTCTCTCTCTCTCTCTCTCTCTCTCTCTCTCTCTCTCTCTCTCTCTCTCTCTCTCTCTCTCTCTCTCTCTCTCTCTCTCTCTCTCTCTCTCTCTCTCTCTCTCTCTCTCTCTCTCTCTCTCTCTCTCTCTCTCTCTCTCTCTCTATATATATATATATATATATATATATATATATATATATGTGTGTGTGTGTGTGTGTGTGTGTGTGTGTGTATGCATGTATATATATATGTATGTATGTATGTATATATATATATATGTATGTATGTATGTATGTATATATATATATATATGTATTAAAGTATTTTCACCACCATCAAGCTATAATCAAAGTATTAAAGTATTTTCACCATATATATATATATATATATATGTATGTATGTATGTATGTATTAAAGTATTTTCACCACCATCAAGCTATAATCAATAGGCAAGCCCTTATTGGGCAACCTCTGATCAGATGGTAAGTTATATACCGAGCCTACTATGGCGGAGCGCCTATGAGCAAGCCCAGAATGGCTAGGATACAGAGACTAGTATGGCCATACCAATATGAGCGCGCCTACTACAGTAGATCAGTTACACGTTCCAAGCCTTATAGGGCCGGGCATCTATTTTACTTACTATACTGTAAGAGTTGAGTCAGCATCATCAGATAAGTATATCTCCAGGTTATCTTTGATTTACAATTATTTTCAGATATTATGTTATCAGTTTAGTTTCAGCTTTCAGTTATTCTATTGCCTTACATACTTAGTACATTATTTCGTACTGACTTCCTATTCCTGGGGATACTGCATTTCATGCATACAGGTTCGAGGCGTGAAAAACACTGCATGTTAATGAAAGAAAGCCCTTTCATTCTAATCTCATATGTTGAAAAGAGGGTCGGGCGTAGCACGTTCTTTCTTGGGATACATAGGCTATTAAAGACGCATTTAAAAAGACTTTTCAAAGTGCGGAATCTCATAATGGAATCATTGCAGAAGAAAGGTATAACGCATGGGAAGCGGAACATGATTAAGCCTTTAAGCATGCAGATGAGTGTTTGAAGTCAACCCCAATCCTTTGGTTTTCGAATTGGAATAAAGAGTTCCATGTTCATACTTACGCATCACGCTATGCCATTAGATGTATGTTGGTACAAGAAGGGAGTTCCTTTTCTTTCCTCAAATTGATGACTCACTGGTTCAGTACTGCTAACTATTATAGGAGGTTCCGTCATATCATTGTTGGGACAATCCTTGACCATTGTTCTATACCGCTCCCAAATCTCGTGTAGTGGTTCATTGGGCTATTTCTTGAATACCAATATCTCATCTCGAAGTGTAGCCATATGCCTAGGAGAGAATAACTTAGCAATACATTTCTCCGCCAACTCATCACAAGTACGAATGGAATGGTTCGGTAGTCGTTCCAACCAATCTAAAGCTTTCCCCCATAGAGATAAAGGAAAATCTTTAGCCTCAATGCATCCTCGGAGACATTTGTTTGTTCTCTCCCCCAACAAGTGTCAACAAAACCCTGCAAATGCTTATACGCATTTTGACTTGGAGCCCTGGTGAAAAAGTTGCTCTAGTAAGGTGAGCATCACATTGCTGATTTGAAAGTTGCCGCCCTAATACAGAGAGGAACTATTGAAATAGCATACCCTTATTGGGTAACACACGGTATGGAGCCGCTCGTGGTGGAGGTGGGGTGGAGCTAGAACATTGTCATGAGGCACCCGGCCTCTTCTATTGGCTTGAGGTTCAAGAGTAACCTCTTCAACTTGGTCATCTTCAATGTCCACATCCCCCAAAGGCATGTTTCCGAGTTCATTGTTCACTTCTATAATTATAGTAGAAATGTTTCAAACATACTAGTAACAATGGAAGGTAAAGAAGATAGTCCAAAAATAAAATCAAATATATAGTTAACACCATTTTAACTCCCTGACAATAACGCCAAAAATTGATTCACATCCAAATGCACACCTCAAGAGAGATATGAAATGATCGTATGCAATAATAAATACCCAACTAGAAGTCGGGGTCAAATCCACTGGGAGTTATGTTGGGAGTTAGGGGTATATATTTGAAGTAAGCAAATGGGTTATCTCGATTGCACTTCCATAACAAGGTTTTATTTCTATTTCTACTTTTACTCTAATAAATGTAGGCTAAAGAAAATAGATTAGAGACAAATGTTTTTGAGGTTTTTGCAATTGGATTAAAGGCCTAGGGTTGTGACCATAACCTAGGTATTTACCTAATGGGATAAAGAAGTTAATGCTTGTGTTATTTATTGGGGTGTATTATAGCTCACAACTCTACATTACTCACTCAATACCTCTTGGTCGGAGAGTGGTTTTGCCCAATTTAATTTTCTCAAGACCAAATGGATATAAACCAAAATAGGTGATAAGAGCTCAAGTCAGGTTATTACTATCTCTAGGCTGAACCCTTTAATTGGGTTAATCAATCTTTCAATTGACCCAATTCCTTATTAGCTAAGTTATCCTAGACTAGTTCCCTATTTTTCAAGTAGAGACTAAGTCAAATAGGCATGAATCAATGTTTGCAACCATTAATTCTACAATTGAAGCATGAACTAAGATAAATAATAAACAATCAATCATAAGCAAGCACTAAATTAATCACCCATAAGGTTTACACACTAGGGTTGAGTCACAACCCTAGTAGAAGTCTAGCTACTCATAATAGAAATTACAGAAAATAGAGAAGAAAAACTAATTAAACTCTTAGTGAAAGATTAGAATAAAGAAATATAATGTTAGAACACCAAAATAATGAAAAACATCCTAAAGTAGTAAAGAAAAACGATTACATCAACTTCAGATGTTCAAAACTTTGATCTAATTTGCGAAACTCGTCAATGTATACATGGCTAAATATCTCAAACAAAAGTGCCCCTCGGGAGGTTCCGCGGTCGCACAATTCCATGTGTGGTCCATAGATGTCTTCAGCTTGGAGGAAGTGGAGTTCTATGGCCGCACATTTCCGAATTGCGGCCATGAGGCAGTCTTCTGATGTCCGCACATTTCCCTGTTGAGGACGAGAGGCAATCTTTCACGGCCGGACAATTCTTGTGCGGTCCGCACTTCATACGGGCATCAGGACTTGGTCTTTTGGCACACTCTCTGAACTTTGCATCTTTTTCAATTAAAACCCAGATCTGCAGTCACACAATTCAGACGTTGACCGCACATTTCCAAAAATCCTATCAAAATTTCCTTCTTCGCTTTGGCCGCAAAAAGAATTTTACGGTCCATAATTTCTTCTACGGGCCACACATTTTTGCTTCTATGCCCTTTATTTCCTTGTGCTTCGGATCACCCCTTTTTTAGTCGAATTTTATCTTGAGAGACCAAGCTTCTAGCAATCCTGTAATTTGCATAATTTCATTAGTTTCGGGAACACAATTCGATATTATTGGGCTAAGACAAGAGCTAAAAGGTAATAATAAGCAGTAAAAATTATCACTTATCAGGATATGAAGAAAAACTTGAAGGGGATGCTGATGAAGGTCAGTATCTCCGGTCGGCGGCAAATCCACCTACTTATCCTGGGGATACAGGCGCTTCTCTTCTCCTGATTTTTGGGTTCCGGGGATGCAGTAATTTAGTTTTTTTCTTTTTGTATTTCATTTCATACTTTTGTACTTGTGTTTCTTAGCACGTTTGTTATATAAAAGTGCTTTTTTATTTAAGCATTGCACAAATTTTTAATTTTTGTGTCGAGTTATGTAAGGCTTCGGGTGCATTTTTCTCCGATGGCATTTGGATTCCGGTCGTAAATTCTTTCAGAATCAACCCTTTACTATGAGGGTTTCATAAGAGAGGACCCTTTTATGTTTACGCTGCTCGTGAAGAGGATGTCTCATGTTCATTCCGTCATTAGCATTTAAAGTACTTGATTGGCATTCAAATGATAAAATTAATTCATCGATCAGAAAAGAAACAAGATAAAAATAAAAGAATTGGACTTTATTCCTTCTATCTTCAAAAGTATATAAGCATTTGTTGTGCTAAAAATAAATTGACATTACTTGTGGCTAAAAAGAAATTGTCGTTACTTGTGACTAGCTTCTACAACTTGTTTCTATGAGGCTGGACGCACAGTCCCCGTTCCCGATGATACAACTTTGTTCCCAAGTTTTGTATCCCCATTTTATGTGGCAATCATGTTATTGTATTTTCATATCATTCCCCCTAGTGTTTGGATGTAAAGAATGCGAGTTTGAACACTGAAAGTCTTTCTCCTTTGAAGATCCCACTAGTGAATGGTTGGATAATCTTTAGTCCTATATCAAGCATCACTTCCCGTTAGAAACTTTGCTGCAGAAGAAAAGACTATCTAACCACCCGCAATGGCTTGCACTCATGAGAGATCGTGTAACCTTTGGCTCGATAGAAAAAATTATTTCTCGGTGGGAACTTTACTATCAAGCAAAAGATTATCTAAATGTCCCATAGTGGCTCATTGCTTCCATGACTTGTCATTTAAAGGCCTTATTTATGTTGATGGTGCTTTCTCCGTAGTATTCTTTTTGTTGCTGCCTTGTTAAAAAACTTGCTAGAAAAAACTCAATTGGGACAAAGTTGGATGAAGGGAAAAAGAGTGCAACACATAATTTCAATATAGGCGATGCTCATCAGCAATAGTATCTTTTGAGGTGTGCCACATTTCAGTTGCTCGGCAATTTTACTCCGTGTTGATTTTCCAATTTGTATGATCCTTTCCTGATGATAGCTGAAACCTGGTAAGGGCCTTCCCACATTAGACCCAACTTTTCTGCGTTGAGCTCTCAGGTATTTTGGGTCACTTTCCTTTAAACCAAATCCCCCACTTTGAAATAACGGAGATTGGCTCTTCAATTGTAATATCTTTACATTCTTTGTTTTTGGGATGCCATCCTTATATGCGCCAAGTCCTTGCGTTCGTTGAGCATTTCCAATCTGACCAACAATGCTTCATTGTTTGCTTCTTCGTCCACCCGGAAGTATCTCATGTTAGGTTCTCCCACTTCTACTGGGTTTCAGGGCTTCTACTCCATATAAGAGAGAGAAATGCGTCTCTCCCATGGTCGATTTGGCCATTGTTTCGTATGGCCATAGCATTCCCAGTAGCTGTTCGAGCCAATTTCCTTTGGCTGCTTGCAATGTCTTTTTGAGATTTTGAATAATCACTTTGTTCGTTAAGTTTTCTTGGCCGTTTGCGCTTAGATGGTATGGCAATAATGTTATTCTTTTGATTTTCAAGTCTTTAAGGAGTTTTGTCACCTTTGCTCCAATAAATTATGGCCCGTTGTCGCAAGATATCTCTTTTGGTATCCTGAAATGCAAATTATGTTCTCCCACAAGAAATCGACCACTTCGCGCTCGTCAATTTTCTGGTTAGGACCTGCTTCAACCCATTTAAAAAGGTAGTCAGTTAAAATCAAAAGAAACCTTACCTTATTAGGAGTCAGTGGCAGCATGCAGACTATGTCCATCCCCAATTTAATGGATGGCCAGGGCGACAAAATTGAGTATAATATCTCTCCTTGTTGATGCACCAACGGTGCGTGACGTTGACATTTATCGCATTTTTAAACATAAGTTTAGCGTCTTATTCCATCCGGGCCTAGTAGTATCTTGCCCTAATTAACTTTTGTACCAAGAAGTCTACACCCGATTGATTTCCTTAGATTCCTTCGTGAACTTCTCCCATGACATAATCAGCATCGGAGGATCCTAAAGCAGTAACAGGTAGCTTTAGTGCGTAGTGCGCAAGATGCTTTGGGATCTTCGGGTAGTTTTCTGTGGTCGAGATAATCAATGATCTCATTTCTTCAGTCCCAAATTAAATTGGTCATTTTTACTTTGTAATAACCGTCCACGTCCAATACCGAATGCATAAGTTGCATAACCGCAACGGAGCATGATCCCTTCATTTCCGTGGACGAGCCCAGATTGAAGAGTGCGTCTGCTTCTACATTTTCTTCCCTCGGGATGTGGGTGATTGTAAAGCCCTGTAAATTATTTCTAATTAATTCTTACTAATTTTGAGCTTGAGAATACAATGTAATTAAATATGAGCTACTTGGTTATTCGAGTGGAACAAAGTTGTTAGAATACTTAGGGATAATGCCAGTAGTTAATCATTGAATTAGTGGAGGTTACAAAGTTATCAAATGTATTTGGAGTATATCACGTTTCTATGACACATGTACTAAAATTATGAGAACTCAATGAATGTAACTAACTTGAAGAATTGGAATTTCATTTAAAAAAACAAGGATTAAAATCCTAGAAGCTAGTCTTGAAATTAAAGAGTTGGTTGGTAGGGGATGATAAATAGTGTTGGGTCTTGCTTGAAGGATATTGTTTTGCATTTCCAGGGGAATGACTAGATCCCAAAACAAGATTTATGTATGAGTTAGAGTTATAATTCAAGGATTAACCTTCAAATGATAAATGGGGATTTTTGTGAGACTTATGAAATTGGACTTACGTATTAGACACTTAATTGACTTAGTTGCTATCGTTGTGATGCGTTATTGAATTATGTGAGTTCATACATGTAGTATGTGACTTGTTGGCATCATTGGATCACTTGGGGTAAGGGTTGAAAGAAATTTAAGGTACGTTGATTATAGCGTTTCTCCAAACTCATACCGAAACGCAATTAAATAGAAATTCTAAATGTGAGCCCTAGATTGTAGGGACGAGCGAGTTGGGATTGTACCACTTCTTGCATCATAAAATATTTAAGTGCTATGAATATTTTTTCCTTCAAATGTTTATTTTAATTTTGACACTAAATGAAAGAGTAATAGCATTTGTAGTATTTTTTAATGAAAATACATGAGTTGTGAAATATCTTAGATTTATCTATTTCTAAATTGTTGATTTGGCTGTGAATATCATCATTAATAAAGGTAAAGGTTTTGGGAGTTACTTAAGTTCACCGAGATTGATCTTGGATACTTTTTCTCATTAGGCCATGAAACTACACGTGCCGGTGTAGGCGTAGAACTTAGGTTACGATTAGGAACTATTGCATAGTACTTCCCGTTTGGGGGGGGGGTACTATTGTGCTACTTTATTAGCATGGCTCAATCGAATTGTGCGGCACAACAATGAGGCGACCGGAGCAAGTAGGTTATAAGATACTTGCCTCTAGGTACATAACCTAGTTGACTTTCTTCCGTCTCCGCGATGATATAATGCTCTCGGTAAATAAAAAAATCTAACATAATTTTTTTAAAGATAATACTAATATAAGGCTTTGAAATTTATTTTACCTTATTATTTTATTTTATTTCTAAATTCTAAATTGACATAAATGCTTCTTTTTTTATATCAATTGTTATTGCATATCTTATATTATTTTAAGTCTTGTCCTATTTCTTTTTGGGAAGCAGTTCATGATTCACACTAGGCATGTGGAGCTTAGGCCTTTTTGGTCACATTTTCATTTCTCTTTTCAGGGACAGGACCTGAGCAGCTTGGGCCGCGTGGATAGAATAGCTCTGCATTTTTTATTGACACTTGTTGGTGAGACCACACTTGCACTCGTGGAGGACTTTATTATATTATTATTCTTTTGAGCCACCGGGTTATGCCTTACTTGACTATTTCATTCCGTGTCATAAAGATTTTATAGACAATAGTAGTATTTATTTGTGGGTTGTAATCCTACGGTTACTCATATGGCATGCATGAATGAAACTTTCTCTTACCATTATGAATTTTTCTTTTAAATTAAAATATTTACCTAAAGGTCGTATTCATATTTTGTTTTAATAGGCTTTCGCATCTCCCCTATTAGGTATAGAGATGAGTATTAATTTATGGGATGGTTCACTTAGGTTAGGTAGAGTAGGGCGTGTCAGTCATATGGTTTTAGGGTGTGACAAACATGGTATCATAGTCCTAGGTTCTAATTCAAGTCCTAGGAAGTCTATGGAATCGTGTCTGGTAGAATTCTCCTTATTGGTATATTGAGAAGGCTATATGGACATTATAAGAATGCTACAGTCTTTTTTCTTATTCTAGAATCATGCAATAGAGCTAACAAATATTTCCTTACTTGTGCGCTATTTTAATTCGCAGAATATGGCGAACACGCGTTGTAGTAATATAAATCGGGAAGCGGCTCCTACACCCGATGCGACTTCGGGAGGGGTACCTGCTAGAACTAGGGGCCGGCCTTCAAAGGCTGCAAGATAACAGGCTATGCTTATTCCAATGGATCCAGGGATGGTCCAGGAGCTCGAGGAAGAAGTTAATGAGGCAACTGCTCCACCTCAAGAACCAAATCACGTGGAGAAGAACCTCACTGATATTAGAAAAGCTATGGATACTTTTGCTGACCCCAACCTTCAAGTGGGTAGTCAGGCACTCCAACAATGAGGAATGAGAGCACTAGCAATTGAGGACATAGCGCAGTTGGCCATGAAATTTGTGAGACTTGAGCCACCAATTTTCACTGGTACAGATCCTACTACAGACCCTCAGGACTTCTTGGAGGAAATTGAGAAAGCTACTAATTTGCTAGGAGTTAAAGACTATCGGGTGGTTCGGTTGGCAGCCTACCAATTGAAAGAAATTGTTGAGCTCTGGTTCAAAAGAGTAGAGAAATATCGACGGAGGATGTGCCTCCAATGATTTGGGCAATCTTCATTAAGAAGTGGTTATCACTGGGATTGAGAGCTACCCTTGCAATATTATTTCAGACCTTAAAGCATGATACGATGACTGTCCTAGAGTATAACATCAAATTCAAGAAGTTACCCCATTATTCTCCCCATCTCATCCCCACTAAGGATGAGAAGATTGATCATTTTACTCGTGGCTTGATTTCAGGCATCAGAAAAGATACAGTTAGTGGTAAAAAAAACACTACCTTTACTGACTTTGTGGATCTAGAAATGAATATCGAGAGAATTCATCAAGAGGAGAGGGCCAACGGGGATCAGAACAAAAAGGTCTGAACTTTTGCTATTTTTAGTACAGTGCCTAGTTTGGGCAAGGGGAAGAGCAGAAGAAGGCCATCTGGCCCACTATAGTCTAGGATGCAGATAGCTTTTAGTAGTTGTCTAGTGATAAATAAATCTGGATAGGGAGGTCAGTCTAGGCCTATTCAGAGTGACCATCGTACTGCACAACAGGTTTAAAGTAGTGTGGGTTCTCATCAATGTTAGTCTAGTGTTAACACGGGACCCCGTGGTCCGTGCTATGGGTGCGAGTTGACGGGTCATATTTGAAGTTTTTGTCCTAACAAGCAATAGGGTTTGAGATCTCATCCGAAAACTTCTATGGCTACTACTTAGGTTGGACTGCCCCCACCTAGGGGTAATGGGGCCCATGGTGGGTGTAGAACAGGAAAGGTGCCGCAGGCAGCTACTACTTCTCAGGGGACTTAACCTCGTTTCTATACAATGCCTCCTCGCCCTACTGCAGAGGCTTCAGATGCTGCCATCACAAGTATACTTACTGTTTGTTCTCTAGATGTTTATGCTCTTATGGATTGCGAATCTACTTTTTCTATGTTACTCCATACTTTGCTTTGGACTTTGGGAAAGTGCCAGAATAACTACTTGAACCATTTTTTGTGTCAATTCCGGTGGGAGATTTTGTTATTGCCTCCCGCGTCTATAGGGTTTGTGTGATTATAATTCAAGATCGAGAGACTACAACAAACCTCATTGAGCTAGAAATGGTTGACTTAGATGTGATCATGGGATGGGTTAGTTATAGAAGTGTTACGCCATTCTTGATTGTCGTGCTAAAGTGGTCAAGTTTGAGTTTTCTAGTGAATCAATTCGTGAGTAGAAAGGCAATATTGCTGAGCCTCGAGGTAAGTTATTTCATATCTTAAGGCGAAGAAGATGACCATGAAGGGGATGTCTTTATTATTTAGTCAGATTCACTAACACAACTGCAGAGGTAGCAAGCATTTAGTCTGTGTAGTTGTTAATGAGTTTCCTGATGATCTTCCGGGAGTTCGACCAGATCAAGTCATCGACTTTGGGATGGATGTGGTGCACATGCGATATCTATTCCCCCGTGCCGAATGGCTCCAGCTGAGTTAAGAGAATTGAAGGAGCAACCAAAATATTTACTAGATAAAGGAATTATTGGAACTAGTGTATCGCCTTGGGGTGCGTCAGTGTTGTTTGTGAAAAAGAAAGATTGTTCTTTGAGGATGTGTATTGACTACAAACAAATTAACAAGGTGACCATCACGAATAGGTATCCATTACCTCTAATAGATGAATTCTTTGACAAGTTCAAGGGGCGAAGTACTTCTCGAAGATTGATTTAAGGTCGGGGTATCATAAGTTAAAAATTCAAGAGAATAATATTCCTCAAATAACTTTTTGGACCCGCTACGCACATTATGAGTGTTTGGTGATGTCATTTGGGCTAACAAATACACCCACAACATTTATGGATCTAAAGAATCGGGTTTGCAAACCATTTCTTGAGAGGTTCGTGATTTTTTTCATTGATGACATATTAGTCTATTCACGAAGTCAAGAGGAGCATGCCAATTATTTGAGAATAGTGTTGTAGATGCTTTTGGAGCATGAGTTATATGCCAAATTATCTAAGTGTGAATTTGGCTTGAATTAGTAGCATGCTTGGGGTCATGTGGTATCTCGTGAAGGCATTAAGGTTGATCCTTGAAATATTGAAGTGGTTAAGAGTTGGCATAGACCAACTACACCGACAAAGATCCGTAAATTTTTTGGGATTAACGGGATACTATCGACGATTTTTTGAAGGATTTTCTATTCTTGCATCTCCATTAACTAAGTTGATGCAAAAAGCTACAAAATTTTAGTGGTCGGATGCTTGCGAGAGAAGTTTTCAAGAGCTGAAAGCTAGATTGACTACGACACCGGTGTTAAAGTTTCCAACTTGTTTGGCTGATTTTGTGGTATACTGTGATGCCTCTAGAGTTAGGTCAGGTTATGTTTTGATGCAGAAAGGTAAGGTTATCGCTTATGCTTCTATAGAGTTGACTTGGAACTTGCCGCGGTTGTGTTTGCTTTGAATCTTTGGCGGCATTACTTATAAGGTGAGCATTGTGAAGTATACACCAACCATAAAAGCTTGCAATATATATTGAAGCAAAGGGAATTAAACTTGAGGCAAAGAAGATGATTAGAACTATTGAAAGATCATGATTTAAGTATTCATTACAATCTGGGAAAGGTAAATGTGGTAGCCAACGCTCTAAGACGAAAGTCAAGAGGTACTTTGGCATATTTACCGATAGCTTAAAAGATTGCTACTTGTGCCATATCACATTCCTCTCTCATTAAGCGTGTCAAGGCTAAGCAATTTGAAGATCTAAATTTGCTGAGATTTGAAATTGTGTACAATCTAAAGATATCCTTGCTTTTTCTCTTGACAAGGATGGGGTGTTGAAGATGGATAGTCGCTTGTGCGTGCTAGATGTTGATGAAATTCATAATGAAATTATGGCTGAGACACACAGCTCGGATGTTCCATATATTCGGTGTCCACAAAAATGTACAAGGACTTGGGGAAGATCTATTGGTGGAATCCAATGAAGGAAAATGTTTCGAACATCGTGGCTAGATGTTTAAATTGCCAACAAGTTAAAGTTGAGCATCAACGACCTATTGGGTTGACTCAGAATACTGAGGTTCCACTTTCTAAATGAGTGATGATTAATATGGACTTTGTGGTGAGTTTGCCTCACACTCGCTTGAAACATGACTGTATTTGGGTGATTGTAGATCGACTTACAAAGTCGACGCATTTCTTATCGGTAAAAATGACTGAAACGGCTCCACAATATGCTAAGTAGCACTTGAAAGAAATTGTCAGACTTCATAGTATTGTAGTTTTTATTATATCTGATAGAGGGTCCCAATTTACTCCTCATTTATAGCAGTTCTTTCAAGAAGGATATGATCTATTCATCTCCGTAGAAGAGCTCAGATTGGCTAGTGCATCTGCTTTTTGATCGGTGTGGACTCAATTCTAAGAAAGAGTGGGCGCGACTACTTAAAACCCAATAGTGGTATCGGGGTCGATTTTTCCACAGAGAGCTTCAAATTGGAGTTGAGTATTTGCTAAGCCTAGAAGTGCATTTTAGCCTCTATTTGATCTTCTATCATTTTTGGTTTTTCTTTTGTTTAACAACTAAATTTATCAACTACTGTTGTAAACTAAATTATGCTAAGTAATGATGCTAGTTGTATGCAATAAGAGAAAAGCACTAGGGTCATAGCACTCACCTAGGTGACTAATTAACGGTTATAGAATTCTAATACAAGGATGATAATTAAGGGGAATATGGATAAATTTTGCACTATAGCACTCACTCTCACACTTCTCGGTAGAGAGAGTGATTTTGCCCAATTGACTCTCACGAGACCAATTGGGTAGGCTAATTTGCCCAAGCAACTTTAAGGTTCAAGTGGGGTAATTACTCTCTCAAGGTTTAACCCGTTACTTGGGACTACCATTCTCATAGGTCCATCCCAAATCCTTATTGGGTTAATTGTGAGGTCATAGACTCTCCTTCTCAAGAAGAGTCAAGACCCACTAAGCTAGACTTAGTATTTGCAACCACTAAATCTAAGTGAAAACATACAATCAACCCAAATACCAAACACCCAACATCATCCAAGCATTAAGCAAAAACACTCATTAATTACCCACACTAGGGTTGAGCCACAACCCTAGCTAATGGGTTTAGCTAGACATGGAAGAAGTAGAAATAGAAGAAATACTAGAAGAAATTAACATAATCATTAACTACAAGCTTAATCTACTTGAATCCACGTTAATTACAAGAGAAAAT
>MU667861.1:3274-36566 GCA_026770625.1 Nicotiana glauca
GTGTTCGATCACTTGAAGTGAATAAGGATCCGTTCCGACCTTCAGAAGAGGATGAGGAACTCCTTGGTCCTGAAATACTCTATCTCAATGCAATTGATGTGCACTTATGTATCTTGTTAATGCTAACAAAAGTGGTGCAGATCGTATTGGTTATGCAGATACAAGATTAGAATCCAGAGACTCAAATATTTGAAACAAGGTTTTTATTAGGGGGAGTAAAATACGCGATGCACTCTTTTTTCCTTACTAAGGTTTTTTCCCACGAGGTTTTCCTTATAAGGTTTTTAATGAGGCATCTAGCAATGCGTATTACTAAATATGTGCACCCTTTTTCCTTCACTAGAATTTTTTCCCACGAGGTTTTTTCCTAGTAAGGTTATAATGAGGCACATTATTTTTTAATGAACATCCAAGGGGGAGTGTTATGAATATATTATATTATGGATGTTCATTTAGTACTCCGTTGTAAATAAACTTCCTGAAGAAGCTTATCCATATGGGACTCCGCCGTAAATATATTTATCTATTTAGTACTCTATTGGAAATAAGCCTCCTGAAGAAGCTTATCACTTCGGTACCCTGGTTATTGATAAACATTACTCACAGTAGAAGATTATCCATACCGGGTATAATAAGCTTATCCTTTCTATACTCCGTTATAGATAAACACTACCCCATTTAGAAGATTATCCATACCGGGTATAATGAGCTTATCCTTTCAGTACTCCGTTATGGATAAACATTACTCTTAGTATAAGATTATCCATATCGGATATAGTAACAACTTACACACCAGCTTATAGTAGCTTACACAGCAGCTTGTAGTAGCAGCTTACACAACAACTTATAGTAGCTTACACAACAGGTTGCAGTAACAGCTTGTAGTAGGAGCTTACACAACAGCTTCCTTTCTTCTATAAATAGAAGAGTTTTTAGTTCATTATGTACATCAGTTTGAATTCGAATAATATATCAGTTTCTCTCTATACCTGTTTTTACATTACTGTCTTTATTTTATAACAAAAAAATATTAATACTATGACTTTATGAATTCTTTGGTAAAGTTTAGGGACCAAACAGTAATTTAAAAAAGTTTAATGGCCGGGTCATCAAAACTCAGTAGCCTAATAGCTCCGCTTCGTTTCTCTTCTTTGCTTCTCCGAGCTGATCACAGCCCAAGTCTTTTGTTATCTTTCCAAGCATTGTTAAGTGCTCGAATCCTCACAGTGGTCATTTACTGAGCCACGTCTTCTCGCCTCAGGGAGCTTAATGTAAGACCACCCTAGCACCTCCTTTACATAATTTCTTTCAAATATGTCTTACTTTTTGTAAATGTTGAAATTATATGTTAATTAATCGATTCTGCGTATGTTGCATTTGTTGCTACGTCTAGTTAGGTTATTCGATCTTTTCTCAGTCAGTGGTCTGTTTGCTTTGCCCTTTATAAGTACTGCTGGGATGTATATATTTTTAGCTTCGCATTTACTAAAAGGTTACTCTTTTGATCTCTCAGCTTGGAATTCTTTGTATTTCTTCGGAATTCACATAATCGGTTGGAATCCCAACAGAGACAAACCAACTATGTGGTTTCTTTCCATCTGCCCTAGTGTAACAAATAGACAAACTCCTTACTATATCAATATTAAGTAGAACTCAATTACAAATTAGGATAACAACGCAGCATTCAAACAACTGAAAAACAAAAAGAAAACTGGAATGTAAAAGTAGCTAAGGATAAGGATAAGAAGGGGGGCGAGAACTTAGACTCAGAGAACGGGGAAGAGAAGAAGCACACACTTTTCTTCACAATAAGCATATCCTGTATCTTTGCCCGGGATCCCAAATATAACGTACTAGTATTCTATTTGGTTGTTTAATCATTGGGCCTTTACCTCTTGGCCCAATAGTCCCAACTGGATTAGCCTCGTTCCCCACTTTTGGCCCATAATCGCATACCAACTCAAGCTGGTTAACAACAATACTCCCGTCCTCTAAAAGAACCTTGTCCTTAAGGTTCGACTCAAGAAATGAAAAAGAGTTATGAACATCAAGCCACGGAGTGAGACCAGACCAATAGGTGATGCCATGTATCCATAAGTTACCTATTTCCTCGTGTTGCAACAACTCTTTATCACGTAACTCAAGGAAAATGTTGCATTGTAAAGTCTTATGTTCTTTGGTATGGATCTTTGACAGTCTGGAAATGAAAAGCTTGTGAGCATCATGTTGCATGTAGACGATAAGTCCTAGATGAGGCCACCAAACTGTATTGGAGCAAAACTTTGTAGTTATGGTCAACTCTTATGAATTGCTTTCTCAAAATGGAAGCATGAGGCAGAGGATTCATGAAGTAAGGATCCTTTGAATCAGTCAATTTTCCCAATATCAACAACCAAATTAATTTCCAGTAAATAACAAGAATCTTGGAGTCCCTCGAATTGCTAAAATTACCACCATACTGTAGAGCCTATGCCAATGCTTTAATTTTGAGCTCCTGTAGAACTACATCCAGGCATGTGCTTTTGCTAACTCTCCTGGAGCAACTCATTTGAAGATTAATGACTAATTGAAGACTAAAAGTGCAACTACATTCTCCAAGTTTCAGATAGAAGAAAGATTCATAAACTGTTGCAGGCATATTTCTAATTCCTGCAGCTCTCTTAGATGCTTCATCTAAACAATCTGGAATACCACTTTTGAGAGGTATGCCGCAAATTATGTTACCAATACGTACGTTGTATGTAATTTGGGTATTGATAGAATATCCATATAGCAACTTCTCTAACTTGGAGCCAGATAACAATGTGCAAGCACTGACCTTCGCGTCGATTATAGAATTGGTGAGAAAAACACCAACTATCATCAGTTGGTGAAAGAGTCTAGTAGAATCCTCTTCTTGTGCTTTGGGATCAAAGTCAAATATCAATAATTTCAAATTAATAGGATTTCTTCTCGGCAAGTCATAGCAAACTGTTTGAGCATGAGCCATAGCCTCAAGATTGGTGTACATATCAACTAGTAATGCCATGAAGGACGTGACTTGAACCAATGTTAGATCCTTAACTATGGCAACACCATAATATTCCAATATCCTCTGTAAAGATATTGTTATCTTTTTGCCGATAAATTTACCATTATCTTCCTCTTCACTCTTCACAACAGGTGTAGAGTGTAGCAAAGCCTTAAACAAATTGTCCTTGACCTCATTATCTGATCCAACAAAGTGACACTTTCAAGAGAAAAAAGTCAGAATGTTGCAGTTCCTGTAAGCACATATAGCAGATTGTAGCACTGGTGCATTTAATTGCTCCACAATATGAGCAGTAACACCACCAAAATGCTGCATCAATGAATTCTCTGTTGACTCCCCTAGTAGCTTATAAGTTGCACAAGAAGATTTGAGAGTAACACAACTTGGAATACCTAGTTCAACTCCACCAATAGGAAACTTCTGAGCTAGAAGTTCAATTCGTATTTTCACAGTGTCCTCCTCCACATATTTTCCATCTCCAAAAGTAGATCCTACTGCGTAGGGTGTGACATACTCAAGATAAGGACCAGGATCAAAGACAATATACTGCTTGGAGTAAGCTTCAGCAACTGCCTGCAACACTCCCTGTATTTTGTCCTCCCTAGCACACTCTCTCGATTTAGACAACAAGAATCCAGGAAGATTGCGCTCCTGTCCCGTATCAACCCAATTGCACTTGTGTACGCCAAAGATAAGGTAAAGCGACAGCCTACTTTGTTTACCCCCACGAATTCCTTCAAGAGAATTAAGCAAACATTAAATAGTGCGAGGCCATAAGGCACCATCACTTGGATATGCGATTTCAGCAACTCTTGCACTCGCATTTGAGATCATAATTCCTTGTCTAGCAAAAGGAACCAGAAAACCTGATAAATCCTTTTGAGGAGAATTTTTAAACAAAGCTACATTATGTCGTGAATTTTCCTCCTCCTTAGTATTAGATCCCCTCATATCATCTAACACCTCAGCAGGGTACCGTGGTTTGCAAGCTCACATTTTCACAGAAGCTATCACTGGATAACTTGGCTAGTGTAGTGTGTGAAATTTCGTCGAACACCTGCTCTTCGACAATGGCAGAAGGTTCATGTACCATATCTACCACCTCTATTGATTTTGCATGCTTAACTTGAGGTGCCTCCATGTCTTCAATAGGTTGAATTATAGTATTTCCAGTAATCAATGCCAAGGAATCCTTATTTTCATACTTCTCTGGCAATTCATCGAACACATGGTCTGCCTTTGAGTTTCCAGTTTCATCAGCAAATTCAAACCCAGATGAAAAATGGCTCGGAGCAGGAAAGGGAGACACTAGAACCAATTGTGAAACTGTAGCGATATAATTGACGTAATTAAAACGAACCTGTGAAGAATAAGCTAGACTCCCTACCAGATGTGTGGTGGGTTGTTGTCGAAAATGCTGAGCAAATTTTGCCTTGAAATGTTTCCAATCGAAAAATTGATTGTTCCAAAACAACCAATTAAACCAATTAAGAGCTTCACCATTAAGGTAAAAGGAAGGAAGAGGTAACAAATCCTTCTCAGCGAAGCCAAGATAAGTGAAGTACCGCTCGGCCTGAAAAAGCCAGCTCTCTGGGTTGCCATTCCCGCTGAATCGTTCCAGTACCATCATTGGAGTCCGATGGATGAAAGCACCAATGTAACAAATAGACTAGGGGTGTCATTGGTTCGGTGCTGCCGGTTATTTTTTACTCCCTCCTTTTCATATTGTTTGAGGTAGTTTGACTCGGCACGGAATTTAAGGAAAAAGAACAAGATTTTTGAAAGTTGTGGTCTTAAAAGCTTAAGGGGTAAAAGGTTTGTGGGGCCATGCCATTTGTGTGGCTATAAAATCTTCTCATTAAGGGCAAAAAGGGTAAAAGGAAGAGTTTAAAGTTGAGTTATTTTCAAATTTAGAAATATGTCATTTATTTTGGAACAGACTAAAAAGGAAAGTACCTCATTTAATATGAAACGGAGGGAGTAAAATTTTTGCCATACCAATTTTTCGGTTATTCTATTATATATAACCAAAACTAGACTTTTCGAAACTGTCCCAATCATATCGGTTTTTCTTCGGTATCGGTACGGTTCGGTTAATTTTTCGGTATTTTTTTAAATATCATGTAAAATTCACCAGTAGAAATAGGATGCAATAACATACGTTCTTTTATAGGACTTAGCGAAACTCTCTAGACATTTTTACTATTTAAAGGGCGATGAATTAAAAAAAAGATGGCTAGAGTATAGATCCATCAACTAAACGTGAAAGAAACGAAATAAAGGCAATAAATCACACGAGTTGAAAGATATTAACCAAGCTGGGACTCAAGAATGAAGTCTATAGAAAATGAAATATTCAAAAAGATAAATCTAAATTATATGAAAGGAAACATGTTCAATACATGTAGTTTGCTACTCATAATCGCTAGAATACTTTGTGTCTTGCTAATAAAAATACTTGAAATAACTTAGTTTAAGTAGAAGTAGCATAATAGGTTTTAGGAATTAGTATTTTGAATTTAATTACTTGTTGGCTTGTAATAGTTTTCATAATTCCAAGGCCCAAAGAAAAATTTAATATATTATTATTTTTAAACTTACTGGATAAATATATTTTTCACATGTAAAATTTATTCGGTACGGTTTGGTATTTTTTCGATTTATTTTTATAAAATAAAAAACCTACCCTAATTATCAGTGCAGTTATAAATTTATATAAAAACCAGCGGTTTCTTAAAAAGAAACCTACAAATCGATTCGGTACGGTACGGTTCGGTCGGTTTAGTCGGTTTTCGAATATCCATTGACACCCCTAAAATAGACAAACTTCTTACTATATCAATATTAAGTAGAACTCAATTACAAATTAGGATAACAACGCAACATTCAAACAACTGAAAAAACAAAAAGAAAACTGGAATGTAAAAGTAGCTAAGGATAAGGATAAGAAGGGGGATGAGAACTTAGACTCAGAGAACGGGAAGAAAACAAGCACACACTTTTCTTCACAATAAGCATATCCTGTATGCCCGGGATCCCAAATATAACGTACTAGTATTCTATATCATTGGGCCTTTACCTCTTGGCCCAATAGTCCCAACTGGATTAGCCTCGTTCCCCACTTCTGGCCCATAATCACATACCAACTCAAGCTGGTTAACAACACCTAGCCTTGGAGGTAGCAAGTACCCAGCGGAATAGTCAAGGTGTGCGCAAGCTGGCCCGGACAACATAATCGGTTGAAGTTATAGCCTTTTTTTTTTTTTTTGGATAAAGGTTTGAAGTTGTAGCCTTGAAGATAGAATTTGGAAAATCGCTTCAATTGACAGAGGCAAATTGGAAAATAAATTAAGTCGGACTTGGTATGCTATCAAATGGCTGGAATCAAATTACGACGTGTTATTATCGATTAGCTTTCACAACATTTTATGAATTTCTTTCTTGGTGGCACTTAGTAGAATTTATATTTTCTATTTCAATGGTATTTTGATGTAAGGATTCGTTCATCACTTCACACAATAGCAACAACTACACCTTAGTCGCAAACAAATTGGAGTCAGCTATATGAATCATCACTGACCATGTTTCATCACTTGATAGAAAATATAAGTTCAAGTATTCACTAGACATGTTTCGATTTTTGAAAAGCAGAATAGGAACGCGGAGGCGATAGGGCGTTCACAAGATTTTCCAGTTCTGTTGTTGCAACCAAGTCATAGGGGGGCCTTTTAAACTGGTTAACTGGTGGCAGAATGGGCTCACTACTTCCTCTGGACTTCTCCTCCATGATGTTAAACCCGCTCCACCATTATCGATCATGTTGTACAGATAACAACTCTCCAGATTGGTCCCAAAGTTGCCTCTGAAACATCAGCAGTATGATCTACTAGCATTTCTTTCTTCAAGATATATCCATTTATCCAGTGACCTCAGTGTAGATTCCTTTCTTTATATCCTAATGAACTTCCAATTTATGGAATTCAGAGTCCCACTACCTCAATTGGCGTATTTATTGACTGTGGTTCAATACATGAAACCCGCCACTTCATATGGAGCTACACACGTATTGGAACGCATGGCCTACAAAAGCACCTTAAACCGGTCCCACTTGCATATTGTACGAGAATTTGAAGCAATTCGTGGTAACATAGCAGCTGCAGCCTAACGAGAGCAAATGACATACACTTATGAGTTATGATGCTTTAAAACATATGTTCCTCGTATATGGAGCTGCTTGTTGACTGTGTCAGGAATCCTGCATTTCTTGATTGGGAGGTTAGCGAGCAGGTTTGTCTTTTTCTTTCGTTATCTTTGTATTGGAATGTCGTCGAGATACTATATCACTCTTTTCTCTATTTTGGATCTTTTGATGAATTTCCACCTGTTCAGCTTGAGAAGGTTAAAGGCGTTATTAGCGAGATGCCAAAAAACCCTCAGCACTTCCTTTTGGAGGCTGTTCACTTTGCTGGTTACTCCAAGCCATATGCAAATTCTCTTATGGCCACAGAAACTACAGTAAACAGGTTGAGCAGCAATGGACTGGAGGAGTTTGTAGCTGTGAGTATTTAAACAATGATCTTTTTCTTCTAGCCATCCTAGTGTGGTTCCATTTCTACTGCTTTTCGTGCACTCATCATGGTTTTCTTTCAGCAGGCTAACTATACTGCTTCTCAGATAGTTCTTGCTGCATCAGGTGTTGAACATGATGAATTATTAAACGTTGCGGAACCTCTTCTATCTGATTTACCTAAGGTGGCGCGGTCTGAGGAGCCAAAACCTGTGTATGTAGGGGGTGATTACTGCCATCAAGCCGATTTGGGGGTGTGTCTCAATGTCTCTTTTACCTCTCATTTGATACTCTTATTTTTCCTTAGATTTGACATCCTTCTACATCTCATTTGGAACCAGACGACTCATTTTGCCCTTGCCTTTGAAATTCCTATTGGCTGGCTCAAGGAAAAGGAAGCAATGACTTTCACAGTGCTTCAGGTTAGGGGTGGATATCGGTCGGTTCGGTTTTGAACATTATCGGTTTTGCCTATCGGTTATCGGTTTACAAATATCATAACCCGATAACCAAACCGATAAGATATTGGTTATCGGTTATCGGTTAATCGGTTATATATCATTATAGGTTCGGTTATCGGTTTACCCGATAAGATAAAACAACTAAAAAAACTTTGCAATATATAAAACAAAGAAATCAAACTACCAGAACGTGTAAACTGTAAACTGCCAACTTTTGTTGTTTCTTAGCAAAAGCACGCTCCCACTTAACGTGTAAAGCAACCAGAATCAAAATTCTGTAAAGCAACAACAAAATTCAGCTAACCAGAAATTTCAGCAGAAGAATCAAACCTGTCTATTACGTGAATAACATGGCATACGAGACTAAAACAATGGTCTTTAAAACAACAAATAGATCAGGTATCCTAAGATACTAGATTATATTTATGGTCAAATAGTCATAGGAGGAACGACAGAGAAAATCATTGGGCTGGGAAGATAGACAATAAAACATTGTTATATACTAAAGTATACAAGTCTAAGAAGACACCACACCACTCCGAAAAATCACAGTAAAAACATCGCAGATTCACAGTTTCACAACCTTCCCGAACAAATCTAATCAAACAATAAATCTGATATACAAAACACTACAAGACATCGTAGGGTTACATATATAATTGATAGTCTGATATATATTACTGGGTAATGTGAAGGTTAGCAAAAATCAAAACAATTAACAAGAAGCAAACAGAAAAATCTTGACCCAAAACTTACACGATGCGATTGACGAGTGAGGGAGTGAGCCGTCGTGACTGGTGGAGAATTGGTAAGTGGTGAGGCACTGGCGTCTGGCGGAGAACTGGTGGTAGATTGGTAGTCTTGACTCTTGCGTCTTGACTCTTGGCCTTGTGGGCTGCGGCGGAAACAAGACTGGTAATCTTGAGACTTGAGAGAGAGAGGCGACTGAAGACTGCACACTGAAGAGGGATTTAGGAAAATAAAACCCTAGTATATAATTAAGGGTAAATTAGTAAATTACTTCATTCTTATTGGGTTATCGGTTTTTACCCAATAACAAAAGTGCAAACCGAGCCCGAATCGATAACCCAATAATTTTTTTTTTTTAACCCGTTACCGAACCGTTAACTCAATAACCCAATACCGAATTAACGGTTTGGGTTATCGGTT
The DNA here is from genome assembly GCA_026770625.1 of Nicotiana glauca. NCBI lineage: Eukaryota > Viridiplantae > Streptophyta > Magnoliopsida > Solanales > Solanaceae > Nicotiana > Nicotiana glauca. Next base: position 12,504 of record MU667861.1, read on the forward strand.
TTACCCGATATATGCCTACCCCTACTTCAGGTACCTATTTCTCAAGTGTATGTGTGAACCATTTTGATTGCTTAAATGTTGCCTCTGTTAACGAGGAAATGATGGTTCCTGAAGAATGTCAAGTAAAGAAAATAGGAAAGGAGAAGGGAAAACCAAGACATTTTTATTCTCAACTTTTTGAGATTTTAGGTTCCTGAAAATTTTCAGCAGTATGGGGTTTGTTAGAGATGTCCGGAAAAGATTTAGTATAGTTTATTTTGGAATCATGTTATCTTCCATAAGTTGACCGTTGAAGTTAGTTTAGAAATAGCAAGGGATAATTTCACATAAATACAACTCACACACCTGACTTGCAACATAATAGCCTAGATACCACTTTGCAAATCTATAGCCCAAAAATAATAGGCTAATTCCCGAAAAACAACTTATTTCACACAATCAACTACGATTATTGTTCCCTCTTTATACAACCAGTTGTTTTCATACACTATTATGTGCAATTGCTGAAGCAATCCAACAGGATAAAAGAAAAATAAAAACTTGGTAAATGAATTGTAGAATTCCTCCAACGCGTACAAATCTTTTTTATACAGCACATACATGAAAAAGAAAAAGAGAAAGGAAGTGTCAAACTTCCGTAGAGGCCTCTTACACACTAACAATGTATATACATCCTTATAAACTGAAAAAAATATATAATTATACAACATTATACACATTTATACACAATTATACAATACTGTATAACTTGTATAAACATGTATAATAATGTATAAGAGGTGTTTGTATATTCATATACACAATTATACAGTGTTTATACAAACTGCTACATAGTTATGATTTTTATCCAAGCCTCGAGTTGTAGTAGAAGGTATTGGATGATTCAACTCGTCTATAGGTTAGCAATTTTGCGCCAACGATTCGGAATTCAACGCACAAATATGATACACTCAATTTCAGATTCGAGACCTCAAAGAGGACAACACACATATCACGGGAATCAATAACTTGCGATGAGCCAAGAAGGTCAACAAGCTTAAGAACAAGCAAGTCTGGAGCTTTCTGCTTCATTGTGTTGAAGATTGATTTAGCTTCCGATCTTTTCTCCTCGGAGCTTGACCAGACATTGGAAATTAAGGTTTTAAACTGCAAAGAGTCCGACCCAATTTCAAAAATCTTCAATATTCTTATGCTTGTCACCATGGACGATGGAGTAGGAGCCCTAGCATTCTTCGAGCCATTGATGGAAGAACTACGTAGGGGTAGGGAAGCGGGAATAGCAGGGGCTAGGTTAAGAGAGGATGAGGGATCTATGTGGGTAGGAAAGAAAGAAGCGAGAGGCGGTGAAAGAGAATTTGGTGTGCTGGTAATGAAGAAAGAAGAAAATAATAAAAACCCTAAAAGTGTGTCTTTAATAATGGGCTAAAGGCTGAAAAGTTTCTTTCAAGTTATGTACAACATGGACTAAATAGGGTAAGAGCTTCAAATTTGGGCCATTTTCGGTTGAACTGTTAGACCAAGTGACAAGGCCGTAATTCTTTCAAATATTAATATCTTAAGTAGTAGACTCTGTTAATACTTTTGCATGGATAATACAATACCTGCGAAGGAAAATGCTTTCTTAGGCTTGTGTAGTGCAATTTGAATTGTGATGTCTAAGGGTGTAAAAGCAATTCTTGCCGTTTTTCATTTACTTCCCTTTCTTCACTTACATTATCATTTATTTTGACACTTCTTTTGAGGTTAAAACTTACCTAGGTCATTATCCATCATAAATCGTTACACTTACAGTTGCCTTTTTCTTTTTTGGATAAGCTAAAACTCATTGGTGAATGCGAAGTCGGGGTAAAATATTATGCAGGAAGCGCTCTTGAAATAGCAGTTAAAGAGTTCCTCGCACTTACAAAATCTGGAGGAGGTTAAACATTTAACTGTGATGTTCTACGTAATTTTCCTGAAAATTTGTTTAGTTCTCTTACCTACCTTTTCTCTCAGAGTAGAAAAGGACATTACTTATTTTAGATGAAAAACTTCACTAATTTGCTATTTTTTGTTATGCTTCTGTGTTGACCTGTTAGACTTACTTTGATGTCTTTGTCCTGTCTCTTTTACTCGTTTTACTCAGTTGTCCAGGTAGAGCTAGACCGTGCGAAACAGTCAACTAAGTCAGCAATTCTGATGAACTTGGAATCTTGGGTATGCAAATTTTCTATTCTTGAAGCGATTGTGTTTGCTGAATGTGCAAGCCATAGCTATACAATGGACACATCTGTGTTTGATTAATGCAGATGCCTTATTTGCAGATAGTTGCTTCAGAAGATATTGGCAGTAGGGGTGGGCATAGTTTGGGCAAAACCCGATATCCAAATCGAAATCCGATTTTCTTGAATTTTTGGTTTGGATTTTCGGATTACAGATTGGATTTCGGATTTAATTTTTAATTATTTGGATTTCGGATTGAATATTGGATTTGGTACTTCAAATTTTTGGATATCCGAAAATCCGAAATATATATACGTTATATTTAATCCATTATCCATATGCCAATAGTAATAAGTCTAATGACCTATCCATTAGATATTACCTCATATATCCAGTTCTAATTACTAAGTTACTGTTAGAGTACTTTCTATTTGGACATAGTTTTGCTAGTGCTACTTCGTATCGACCTTATTAATGTCTTTTTTGTATTTTCTTGATAATGATTGCATTACTTGAATATTTTATTTCATCAAGCAGTGAGAATGAAAAACTTTTTTGGTAACTTAACATGAATAGGTGTTATTTTTTTAAGAAGAAGAAACATATAAACTTATAGGCTCAAAACCGAAGATTTGATTAATCCAAAACCGAACTTAAAAAATCCGATCCAATCCGAGCTTTTTTGGATTGGATATGGATTGTCAATTATTTAATCTGAAGACTGAATATCCAAACCAAAATTTTCATATTCAATCCGAACTGCCCAAACTGCCCGCCCTAATTGGTGGACAACTTTTGACATATTGAGAGAGGTATACTCTTATTTCTAAGACTAGTCTTTGGGCACGCATTGTGCGTGTATCCCTTCAAAATTTGACATTCTACTAAGAATACATCCATTGTCATTCGCGTGTATCCCTTCAAAATTTGACATTCTACTAAGAATACATCCATTGTCATTCCAACTTCTGTCTTTGAATTTCTAATGGACTTGCATAGCTGAATTAAATTTAACATGATAACTTTATGTGTATTCCAACTCGACTTTCTTTTTTTCCCCACCCTTTGGAACTTTAGCTTCATACTCTTTGTCATCTTATTATGATTCCACATCTAGATCTGAAAATACACACTCAATATTTCAATGGATTAGACTTGTGTGATAAAAGTTGATTCCAAGGTTTCGATTGTGCCAAGAAGGTGCTTGAGCCTGCCAAGCCGAGCTTGAACTCCTAAACTTCAAGGTCAAGCTGATCTCTAGCTGAATCTAAATGTAACTCGTTAAGCCGAGTTTGCTTTCAGATTGACTCGGCTAATTACCACTATAATTATTGCACTTTATGCACTTTTTGCCCAATTTGTTTAGTGAAAAATTAAGTTGAGTATTCATACTAATATTTTCATGTGTTTATTGCTCCTGGTTCCCCAGGTAATCTGTGGAGCATTTCTTGAAAGCTACTGATGTAGTCTCTACGACAACATTTTTGGAGAATCTGCGCAATATAGGACTCTCACCGAAGGATATGGCTTCTACAGCAGAGAAGCTTATTTATTCTCCTGTGACGATGGCATCCTACAGAGATGGTAAATTCTTTATCAGTTAACCTTTTGGAGAACATTATATAGTTCCCTTTTTCTTTTGATCTTTACTTTGTATAACCTTTTTCATTTTTTCTTTTTCTGACTCGCAGTTCTTTCCCTCCCATCTTATGGCGAGGTTAGCAGGAAGTTCCACTCCAAGTAATACATTTTCATCTGCCAGTCGCAGACTGATGCTATCCTTATTTTATTCTTTTTGGAAATTTAAAAGTTCTTGAGATATGAAGCCTTAGGTAGTGGGAATATAAGGAAGTTTACGAGCTATACATAGACTAGCAATCTGCCGAGCTTTTTGTAAGCAGCATTTCACCACATGATTCTTTATTAGAATTCTTTGCAATTTATTTAGGCGATTTCTTGTTTGATGACATGGTGTTGCTTGATTTAATATGCTGATAAAAATAATGGTTTTTTAATAAATTTTCCCAGTTCGCCTGGGGTGTTGTATTAGCCAAAAATAAGAGTTTGATTATACAACACAAGGGTAGAGAGAACCCTTCAAAAATAGCGAGGAATAGGTGATTAGAAAATAGGTCACCCCCTCAAACAAAAAATAGATTAACTAACGAAGAAATTGGCCTTATAATATTTGTTCCTTATACAAGGAGTCTGATCTTTGTCAAGCAAAAAAAGGCCTTTCACTTGCCTAGGTAGTTGGTGGCTCGAATAGAAGTGTGCTGGTTGCTGCGTCTCGACTGCCCTTTTGGCCGAACTATCTGCCAGTTGATTAGCCTCACGATAGCAATGGTTGATCTGAATATTGAGCATACTGATGGTTTCTTTGGTCTTGTTCACTATATGATTGAGATTATAGTTAGTATCACTATCTTTACGGAGGATCTCTACAATGTATAGAGAATCCAATTCAAGGGTTACTTGGTTGAAGCCATTTTGATTACACCAATTGGGACCAACCAAGGCTGCTTGAGCCTCTGCAATATTATGATTCTCGGCGGTAACTGGAATTGAAAAGACCATGATAATGTCTCCATATTCATCCCTGACAGCTCCTCCTAAGCCTGCTTTTCCTTCCCTCTGAAGAAAGCTCCCACCAATGTTGATCTTAACCCAATCTCTTTCAGGCTTGTACCATCGAACCACCATATTTTATACCTAGGTCGTAACCTTGTGAGGATGTCACAGAAAGAGTTCCAAGGAAGCTTTAGACCACAGTTAGGATATGCTTTGTTGACAACAGTTTCAATGCTCCAAGTTATCTGCTGCTTTAATCTGTACTTGTTAAAACTTTTTTGATCTCCATACCTGCAAGTACAGAATTCTTTCCAAAGAAACCAACAAATTATAACCGGGGTAATATTTAAAACAAGTCCGTGGACATCATTAAAAGACTTAGAGGTCCACCAATTGTTAATAATATATCTAATAGGGTAGGGGTGGTGATGAATGCCAAGAGCATTTCCAAAGAGATTCCAAATGTAACTAGCAACTTGACCCTCTACAAATACATGATTTATATTATTGGTATTAGGATTACTGCAGCAGTTACATCTGGAAATAATTTATTTGCCAAATTTAATAATCACATCATCAAAGGGGAGTTTGCTATGCCATAGTCTCCATACCAGAAAGGACATTTTAAAAGGAATATATAGAAGAGTTCCATCCTTGTCTATGAATTGAACTTTTGGATTAGATTTCCTTACTAGATTCCATGCACTTTTGTTCATGTACTTGCCATTATCTGAAAGTGCCCAAAATATTTGATCTTCCTTGTTTTGGTTGCCAATAGGAATGTTTTGGATCCGTTGAACCGGATGATGTTGTAGGAGCTTCTTCAATTTGTTGGTATTCCATTGACCATCAAAAATGAATTCCCTTACCAAGGATTTAGAATTCTTTGGACTATCACAGAACTGTTTTGCTAGGGGGCCTTTAGGGACCAATTGTCCCACCAGAAGTTACTTGAACCAGAATTAACCTGCCACACAATACGATTTTCTGCAATGTCTCTCATTTTGAGAACATAACTCCAAGCATAGGAGTTACCTAAAGCAAGCTTTTTGGAGACTAAGTGAGATCTAACACAATATTTATTTTTAATGAAAGTGGCCTAGAGAGATGATGTGGACCTTATCTCCACAACCTTTTCATAGCTAACATGTTATTAATATCTTCCATTTTCCTAATACTAGTGCCTCCTTCATTAAGAGGGAGGGAAAGATAGTTCCAAGAACTCCAATGATATTTCTTGTGATCCTCATAGGAACCCCAAAAGAAATTAGCAAAAATATTTCTCAATTAACCTAAATACTCCCTTAGGAGGAGTCATAGCAGAAAGAGTGCACACTGGGATAGACTGAAGAACACTCTTAATAAGAGTGACCTTACCCCATAAGAAAGCATCTTGCCTTGCCAGCCATTAAGCCTTTTCACAATTTTACTAATCATGTTATCAAAAAGTTCAATTTTTTTCCTACCCACATACAATGGACAACCTAGATAAGTAAAAGGAAAGTTCTTATCCATGAAGCCAGAGGAATTCCTAATCCTGTTAATTCTAGTAGCAACAGTGTTAGGAGCAATTAAGAAGTAACTTTTGTCCCTATTAACTAGTTGACCGGAGCTTTCTTTCATATTTATCAATAACATTCATGACCAATTTGATATTAGTAGAACCACCACTACAGAAAATAACAATATCATCAACATAAGCAAGGTGGTTAATCTTAGGAACATTAGGGGGCATGGAGAAGGTAGTGAAGTTAGGATTTCTATAAAAAGAGTTGAGGGATCTAGATAAGACTTCAACAGTAATAATAAAGAGAGTAGGGAAAAGAAGATTGATAATAGGCTAGATACATGTAGTTTGGCGACTATTTATGCCCCAACTTGACAGTGCTTCACTGTTCTAGGAAGGTTAAATGACGATAAAATGGCTATAATTGTGAATTTTATGTTTTGCAGGAGCAAGTCGTGCTTATGAGGACTTAGGACAATGTTTGGAGCTAAATTAAAGCAAGAAAAGCCCATCGGAGTTGAGTGCGTGTGAAAGAAGAGAGAAAAGAAGAGATAAACAGCTGATCCACTCTAGCGTGGGCCAAGCGCGGTCTTAGTACGGCCACACTAGAGCAGAAGAACGGGACAGTGTAGAACGATATATGCGCGACCACTACCGCGGTTCGAGCGCGGCCACGCTAGTCACTGTGAAACGCAAAATTTTTTAGGGTAAGCTTGGAAGTTTGGGGGCAATTCCACTTAACCTATAAGAGGTCCAGCTCGCCCAAAAGGAAGATATCAAGGTTTTTATAGTTTTGTTGAAGGCAAGAAGATGCAAGAGGCAAGGAGGATAATTCGACATCGATGACTAACTTTATTCCTTTTGTTTTATCATTCATGATGAATTTTCCTATTGTTATTATGAACATATTTATGAGTAGCTAATTATTTAGTCCGAGGTTTTGATGGAACCTGTTGAGGGATTAACTTCTTGTTGTGTTAATATAGTTTTCCTAGTTTAATCTTTATTTATTCAACTACGTTCTTGTTGTAGTTAATTGATAGGATTCTCAATTAGCTGTGCCTATTTAATATGTATTAATCGGGAGAGAGTACATATTTAGGTATTTTTGAACAACACCACTCCCAAAGTATATGAATAATCAATAACCAAGGGTTTAAAGGTGGGATTAGGGATAATGAAACCTTGGGTGCGATCTAAGTGAGTTGTAATAAAAGCCAGCTAGCGTAACTCGGGAGAGTACATCTAGTAAATTTTTGTAATCACCCGAGAGAGATTTACGGTAGTAAGAGTGTTCATGATCGATAGAGATGATTAGGAAAATCTATACGGAACATAACAGGAAGGGATTCCATCAATAGGGAAAATCACAACCTTAGATCCTTCTCTTATTTGTTTACAACTCCGTCATAGTTAGCTTTTAGTTTACTTAATTTTATTCAGTTATAGTTAGTAAAAATATCACCAAGTGTTATTCAAAATATCTAGGAAGTTGATTACGGAGAATTCAGTGAGTCTGACAAAAGTAATTGGTAGGTTAATTCTTTGTGGGATTCGACTCTGGGCTAAATACCTGGATTATATTTGCAACAACCACTTTGTCCTTTTTATAAGGCATAGTTGGGCGTGATCAAATTTTGGCGCCGTTGCCGGGGACTTAATGGTATTATCAATTACGGTTGAAAGAAATACAAAACTTCTTAGTATAGTCAGTTTTCTCTATTTTCAATCCATGCATTAAAATTTTAACGTTTGCTAACTTGGTTGTATAGGTGCATGCCTAGAAACTCATCGAGAACTGGTGAAGTATTTGAAGCATTATCAGATCCCGAGAAAGTTTTCAAGGCCTTGAATCGGGGCACCCGAAAAAACAAACAACAACAATCAACTGAACAACCTGAACCAAACAAGGGGGATAACGTGGTAGACCCGGCTGCGCAAGTAGTGGAGCCTCTTGTGCCAGAGGCTCCTCTATATGACTGGGGGCAACCCACAACAGAAAATTTGGCCACAGTGATATTAGTCCTGCAGATACAGGCTTAGTCTTTTCAAATCACAAACAACATGTTGCACTTGTTGCAATACAAAGGACTATTTTCGCGGTCATGCATTGAAGATCCTCAACAACACTTGAAGAATTTCCTGTCAATTTGCAAAACTCAAAGACAACCCAACGTAACTCAGGAAGCAATGTTGTTGTTTCCATTCTCAGTGACAGGAGCTGCCCAGACTTGGCTAAATTCACTCCCTATTAATTCCATCACGACTTGCGAGGAGTTACTCAAGCAATTTGTGAATAAGTTTCATCCACCCAACAAGATTGCTCAGCATGTTGATGAAATTTTGAGCTTCAGACAGAAACCAATAGAAACATTACAAGAAACATGTGAACGATTCAAAGGGATGTTGGCTATATGTCCGCACCACGATATTCCAGAACAGATGTTGGGGCAACAATTTTACATGGGTCTAACAGATAGCGTGAAGGGTAATGTTGATGCTTCAACTGGTGTACCATTCTTGAGCAAATCCTAGAGAGAAAGCTAGATCTTGCTTGACAAGATGGCACAGAATTCGGGGTGGACAACCAAAAATGCAACTATCACTCTAGTAGTTCACTTAGTGGCCTTAGACAGCCAACACTCTTGCTAAATATATGGCCACCTTAATGACACAAATGAGCATACTCACCAAAAAGGTGGAAGAGTGAGGGCAGAAGCAGCATGTGCACATTGTAGATACAACCAATAGGGGCTTATGCACATATTGGATTAGTCAGCCAATTGGTAGCCAGTGGAATGCGGAAAGTAATTATTATCATTACCCTGAGAACATAAATTATGTGTCTAATTATGGGGGCCAGAGATAGGATGGTCAGAATTGGGGTCAACATAATCAGCCATACATGCCAATCCAGCCGCAACACAACAATGGAAATATGGAAATATTGTACCCATGCAACCTCACGATAATGTGGCACCCTACCACAGGCCACAGGGGTACAACAACCAAAATCAACAACAGGGTTATCGTCCTCCTCAGCACCAACATGGTGGGAAACACGAAGATGGGTTTGCTAAACTCGAGGCAATGATGCAGCAGGTTATTGGGTCAAATGCGAAAATGAGTAAAAAGAGTAGATGAACATGAGTAAGCTATAAAGAATATTAAAGTGCAAATGGGCCAGATCTCGATGTCTTTGACTAATCATCCTTATGGGACATTGCCTGCAGACACTCAGGTAAATCCAAAAGATCAAGGCCCAAAGCAACTGATGGCAGTGAGTCTACATAATGGCATAGACCTAGACTTGGAGCAAGAGAGGGCTTGGGAAAGCAAACAGGCTGAGACAATTGTACCAGTGCCCAATGAGCTAGATGATTCAGAAAAACTGACATAAGTGACAGTACAGCCTACCCAGGAAGAAACCAACACACAGATTGAGGCTGAGAAAGAAGCTAAGACAGCCCAGGAACTGGTAGTTGAGGTGGTATCTGACAAAGAGAAAACCCAAATCACTAGGAAGCCACAGAGGCTAGCCAAATACCAGAAAGAACAACAATACAAGAAATTCTTGGAGATGTTGAAACAAATCTAGGTAAGTATTCCATTGATTGATGCTTTGAAGGAGGTGCCTAGTTATGCAAAAATAATGAAGGACTTGATGTCCCAAAAATTAGACTTCCAAGACTTGGCCATAGTTACTCTAACTCAGACCTGCAGTGCTGTGGTGACTAGACCAGTTACTGAAAAGTTGTCTGATCTAGGGAGTTTCACAATTCTCTGCACCATTGTTAACTTTGCCTTTGCCAAGACACTCTATGATTTGGGGGCTAGCATAAATATTATTCCCTTAGCGATCTATAAAGGTTGGGGATTGGAAGAGCTAGACCTACGTCTATGTTGTTGCAACTTGCTGGCAGAATTGTGAAAAGACCCTTAGGTATTTTGGATGACGTGTTGATACAGGTAGGGAAATTTGTGTTCCCTGTATATTTTTTGATTCTAGATTATAGAGTGGATGAAGAAATTCCTATAATTTGGGGAGGGCGAACCCTTATTGATTGTGAAACTGGGGAGCTCAAGATGAGGTTGAACGATGAGGAGATAACATTCAACATGCAGAAATCTATGAGGCGACCAAGTGAATTCGCCAATTATTCTCTTATTGATGCCGTGGATATAATCGTGGAAGAGGATGATGAGAAATTGACTATTGAGGATCCTCTTGCTGCATGTCTTATGAATTTAGATAAGGTGAATGGGGAAGAATTAGCAGAATGGGTACTGGCTCTAGAGGGCAGAGGCTTTTGGGAGAGATCACTTAAATTTGAGCCCCTGCATTTAAAAAAAAAGAGAAACTCCTCCAGCAAGCCATCCATAAAAGAACCACCAAAGCTGCAGTTGAAGCCACCACCCGCCTATCTTAGGTATGTGTTCCCAGGACCTAACTCCATATTACATGTTATTATCTCATCTAGTTTATTAGATGTGCATGCACAATAGATTTTGTTGGTACTCACGAAGTGCAAGACTACTATTGGGTGGACCATGGTAGACATTAAGGAGCCCAGCATATTGTATGCATAAAATTCTGCTAGAAGAGGGGCACAAACCTTCCAGGGAGCACCAAAGAAGGCTGAACCCCAACATGAAGGAAGTGGTGAAGAAGGAGGTCATTAAGTGGTTGGATGCAGGAATCATTTGCCCATCTCTGACAACAACTAGGTTAGCTCGGTGCAATGCGTTCCTAAGAAGGGTGGTATGACGGTGGTAAAAAATAATAACAATGATATGATCTCTACAAGGACCGTCACATGCTGGAGAATTTGTATGGACTATAGGAAATTGAATCTGGCCACCTGGAAAGACCACTTCCCACTTCCCTTCATTGATCAGATACCACTTCCCTTCATTAATCAGATGCTTGACAGACTGGCAGGGAGGTCCCGCTTCTATTTTCTGGATAGGTACTCAGGGTACAACCAAATCTCCATTGCACCAGAGGACAGAGAGAAGACCTCATTCACATATCCATATGGGATTTATGCCTTCCGTAGGATGCCTTTTGGCATATGCAATGCACTCGCCACATTCCAAAGGTGCATGATGGCCATTTTCACCGACATGGTTGAAGACATAATAGAGACGTTCATGGATGATTTCTCAGTAGTAGGAAACTCATTCGATGAGTGCCTTACAAACCTGACCCGAGTGTTGAAAAGGTGAATGGAAACTAACCTTGTACTTAATTGGGAAAAATGACATTTCATGGTACAAAAGGGTATAGTCTTGGGACACTGGGTATCAAGCAAGGGAATCGAGGTGGATCGTGCTAAAGTTGATGTGATAGCAAAGCTGCCACTACCCACATCAGTCAAGGCAATTAAGAGCTTTCTCGGGCATGCCCGTTTCTACCAGAGATTCATCAAAGACTTTTCAAAAATTGCTAAGTTGTTAGAAAACGATAACACTTTCATGTTTTTTGATAATTGCAGGGTAGCATTCGAGGATTTGGAAAAGAGGCTAGTCACATCACACATCATTGTTTCCCCAGACTGGGAGCAACCATTTGAACTCATGTGTGACACCAATGACTAAACAGTGGGGGCAGTACTAGGACAATGGAAAGATAAGATAATGCACCCAATTTACTACGCCAGTAGAACGTTGAGTGGAGCCTAGATGAACTACACTGTGACTGAAAAGGAGATGCTGGTTGTGGTGTTCGCATTTGATAAGTTCAGATCGTACCTGATTGGCTCTAAGGTAATTGTATATACTGATCATGCTGCTCTCAGGTACTTGATTTAAAAGAAGGAGTCCAAACTGCGCTTGATTCGTTGGGTACTGTTACTGTAAGAGTTTGACCTAGAGATTCGTGACCGTAAGGGCACGGAAAACAAGGTCGCTGATCATCTATCACGACTTGAAGGAGCTGGAAACTCAATTGAGGCAGAGGATATTCTGGAAATTTTTTCAGACAAGCAGCTACTCGCCACAAGCCTTGAGGAAGTTCCATGGTATATGGATTTCGCAAATTACCTGGCAAGCGGTATAGTTCCCTATGACCTTTCCTCTGTGAAAAAGAAAAAGTTTTATCATGAGTGCCGCATGTATTACTGGGATGAACCTTATCTATTTAGAATTTGTGTTGGCAATATGAATTGGAGGTGTGTCCCCGAGATAGAACAATCTTTTGTTTTGCAGGCATGTCATGCATCGGCATATGGCAGACCTTTGGAGGAGTCAGGACGACAACAAAAGTTCTAGAAGTCGGGTTCTACCAGCCAACAATGTTTAAGGATACACATCAATGGGTGACGAGGCTGTGATGAATGCCAGCGAACCAGGAACATTTCTCGTCACCATGAGATGCCCATGAACCCAATTCAAGAGGTTGATATGTTCGATGTATGAGGGATATACTTCATGGGCCCCTTCGTCAGCTCCTTTGGTAATAAGTATATACTTGTTGTTGTAGATTACGTGTCCAAATGGGTGGAAGCTGCAACACTCCCCACCAATGATGCAAAGGTGGTGGTGGGGTTTTTGATGAAAAATATATTCACCCGTTTCGGGACCCCGGGATCTATTATCAGTGATGAAGGCACTTATTTTTGCAATCGAGCCTTCGAGAAATTATTAGCAAAGTACGATGTATGCCACAAGGTGGCAACCCAATATCATTCTCAGACCAGTGGACAAGTCGAAGTGTCAAATAGAGAAATAAAGAGTGTGCTGACCAAGACTGTGAATGCCACAAGAACTGATTGGGCGAAAAAGCTAGATGACGTACTTTGGGCCTACAGAACCACTTTCAAAACACTAATTGGTATGTCATCATACAAGTTGGTGTTCGGGAAGGCCTGTCACTTGCCAGTGGAACTAGAACATAGAGTTTGGTGGGCAATGAAACAACTAAATTTGGACATTGAAGCTTCGGGAACAAATAGAGTCACAGAATTGCATGAGCTAGATGAGTTTTGATTTCTTGCTTTTGAGAGCACGAGGTTATACAAGGAGATAATGAAGAGGTTGCATGACAAGAACATTGTTGAGCGAAATTTCAATCCCGGAGACATGGTGTTGCTTTATAACTCAAGATTAAGGCTATTTCCGGGTAAACTCAAGTCACGAAGGTCTGGACCATTTCGGGTGGTCGAAGTGCTCCCTTCAAGTGCCATAGATATTTCCTCAAAGAAATGTTCCCACACATTTAGAGTCAATGGGCAAAGATTGACACCATATGCGGGCATGGATGAAACCAAAGAAGTGTCAGTGATCCATTTGACTGAACCTCAGAGGTCGAGCGAGCCTTAAATGCGCTCATCTGCTTCGTACCGCGACATTAAATCAACCGCTGCATGGGAGGCAACCCATTGACTTGTTGTAAATATCGTGCCACGACATTAACTAAGGCATTGATTGGGAGGCAACCCAATGAGTAGTGACTTTAGAGTAGTTAGCATTGTTTTTATTTTATTTTAGTAAGTACTAACCAGTGCAGGTGAGCTTGGGCGAGCGATAAGTCCATCAGACGCTGAAGGAAGAGGGAAAAAATTTGAAAAATCTCAAGGACCAGAAGCGCGCCCGCGCTAAGGCTGCGCATATGGTCAAGTATTCTGCCTCAGCTTTCCGCCCAAGAGCGCGGTCGCGCTAAGGCCGCACTAGTGACTGCATAAATGGCCAAGTTTTCTATTTTGCTAGTGTAGTCGCGCTAGTGCCGTTCCGCCTGTTACTTTGTGTAAGTCAACAATTTTTTTATTTTCTTATTTTGTTAGTTAATTGTCTTAATATTTTTTTGCCCTAACTCTTCCCCTATTCTCCTATATTACCTCAACTCGCCTCCCCTCACGACTAAGAATCACCCCCACACCTAAACAAAAGAAAAACTTTTCCCCTCCCTCTCCACTCAAACACCCCCCTTTCTCCATTCCCAAATAATCCCAACCCTAATTTCCCCAAGGTTCAAGCCAATCCCAACTGCACTACTCTTCTTCACTTCTCACAATCTTCTCCCACTTCAGGTAAGGTTTTATTTTTGCCAATTTTTGTGGATTTTCTTTTGAATTCTTAATTATGCAGTAGTTTTTCTTCTATTTTACTAGAAGTAATTTATAGTGTATACGTAGTGCTTGTGGGTGGTGGTATTTATAGAGTTGTATCTCTTACCTTAGTTGGGTGAATTTGGGGCAATTGTGGTGGTAATTGGGTTACAACATGATTAATTTGGAGCTCCGGTGAATGATGCCCACAACATGTTTGTTAAAATGCCACAGTAAGTGTCAATGGTGATTGTGACCAATTGTGCGGGTGAAGTCTGAGTAACCACAGTTAAGTCATATCTTTTGTACTATGCTAATGCTATTCTTCTTTCCGGTACTATGGCACCTTCCAGGAAACGCCAAATAATAGGTGCTTCACCCAGCGACCAAGCTGGATCTTCCAAGGTGCGCGCATCAGCTCCTACTTGTCTTTTTGATAGTAACAGGTTCGTCTCCGCTGCTACTCAACATCGTTTTGCTGATAAGGCTTCTAAGAAACCAATACCGGAGAGGGGCATAGATATAAGCTTGCTCCAACTTTGCTGTCCGAACTTGTATAATGAGTTGGTCGGGTGTAGGCTACAAATCTTTTTTGAAGAACCAGATGATGGGCATGTGATGGTTGTGCGTGAGTTCTATGCTAATGTTAAAGAACATGTGGATGGTGTAGTAACATTGCGTAAAAAGGCTGTGGATGACTTTATTGAGGCTATTCGGAGGATATATCGGCGGCCCGCACCTGTGGCAAAGTTGGATGACTATTATGAATTTTATGGTAGAATATACACCCAGTGGCAGATGTTCTTTGAAACCATATATGTACCCGGTAAGGAAATTGTGTGGATGAAATATGGGAGAAGTTCCATTCAGCGGCACTCACCTTTGAAGGGAAGTGCTGGCTGTATGTCATCAACATCCGCCTGCTTCCGTCCTCCAACACCACGGAAGTGAATGCCCCTCGAGCTGCATTAATTTGGTGCTTTATAAATAGTTATAACTTTGATGTAGCCAAGCTTATTCATGAGGAGATGTTTACACGTTGTCCGGTGAAGAGGTATGGCTTCTTCTTCCCTTCCTTAGTCATTAGGCTTTGTCGGGCAGATCGGGTGCTGGAAAATTTGAGGGTGGATGGAATAGTGCCGAGAGACGCAAAGTTCCAAGCTGATAAGGTGACTACTAGGAAGGAGACTGTAGCACTTGGTGGTGATGATAGTGCTGACTCCGACGAATCTGAGGAGGGAGAGGATGATCAAAAGGAAATTAGAGCCGAGTCATCCGCCCATGAGCAGGTTGCAGAAGCTGCAGGACTATGTGGAGTTAGTTGGTTAATCGGTTTGCAAAATTAGAGCAGGAGGTGGAAGGGTTTCATACCTCGATTGCTGACTTAGGTACGCGTATTGATGCGGTGTCCACCCAGCAGGTTAAATCTGAGAAGAAACTAATAGGCTGGCTGCGAGCTTTGGGTCGTATATGTGATCTGGACCCGAGGCCGTCTTCGATCAAGATTGATCCATCAAGGAAGTTCCTTTACCTCATTGTTCTTTATTTTTTATGCCATGAGGACATGTCTTCTTTCAAGTGTGGGGTGGGGGATACTTCAGTGTATGTGTATATATGTAAGAACTTGATTGTTTTATGTTTTGTTTGGTTTTGTGGCTTTGAGTAGCAGTCGAATTAGGTAAGTCGACTTGTCCCGACGATGGATCTCTTTCGGCGGCTTTCTTGAGGGTCTAAGTTGATGGAAAAAACTCAAAAAAAAAAAACCCAGAAATATGTTGGACTCTTTCTGATGACGGATCTTCTAGACAATTTTCTTGAGGGAAGTAAGTCTAAAGAAAATACCAAAAAGATTTTCTGTACTAGGTAGTGTAGTAACTCCCCCTTGGTTTTTCTTTTGGCCGCGGTTCTTTTTCAAGGGTTTTACTTGAACCGGATGTAGTTAGTTTTTGTTTATTTTGTTTCTAGTTTTTATTTGGTACTTATGGGCTATGAGATGAGATAGGAAGAGAATCCCTTAGCGTTGATACACCTGAACATAGTAGACACTAGAGTGTGACACTTAGTCTCTATTGTTGATTCTTGTTAGAGTGACTTAAATTGTATGTTTGTAACTGACTTGAGTACTCAAACAAGAGTGTTTTGATAAGCCAATCTTGAGTGAGTTATGTGCCATGCGTGTGTGAGTTGTATTGTATTCTATGCTCTACATTTGATGTCTAGAACTTACCATGTGTGTTTGCAAAGCAAAATAGTAGCTTTATTTAGTCTTAGAAGTGATATAGACATTTCTTTGTTAAGCCAGATATATAAAGTAGACCCACCTAAATGCGATACATCATAGTTAATCCCGTTGAGCCTATAAGCAAGTTTCTTTGGCAAACACATTACAAACCTTACCCAAGTGTTTGAACGCTCCATTTGTTTGAAACCCTCTACCTCCCATGAGCACTTGAATGGTTAGGAAATATGCAAAAGTTAAAGTGTGGGGTGGTGGTTTGGTTTTCGAGTGGAACCAATGAAATAGAGAAAAAAGGTACAGTATTTTCAAAAAGGAAAGAATAAGCGCCACTTAAAAAAAGAAAAAAAAGAGAAAAGAAAATAAGTAAATGTAGTCCTTGATAAGTGGTGACTTGATACAATTGCACCTAAAGGAGTTTGGGGTATTTTAAATAGAAGTGTGGTGGAATGGCTGGTCTGACATAAGTATGGTTCTGAATGCAAAAGAGATTATACTAAAATGCTTAGGGAGGTAAGTCACTATATCCAAATATATACTACACGTCCCTTAGCCTACATTAAAACCAAATGAAGTCCTAATTTATCTTAGACTAAATGAGCTCGATTAGTAGAGTATTACACTACGGACAAGCCTATGGTGCATCTTTGTGGCATATGAATATTCTTTCTGAGAGTGAGTGAATTTTGTCTATCTGAGTTCCTAATTGCTCTTAATATTATTACTTATGGAACTACTCTCTTGTGTGATGTGATGACATTTGATTCACGAAGGAAAGGTAAGTCTTGACCTCTGTATAGAGTAATTTGAGTAAGCATGAATATTGCACGGCAAGTGAGAGTCAACTCTTGAGGCAAAGATGTTACACTACTAGATGCAACTTTGGTGATATGTTCTTGGTGTGATACGTTAGGGAAAAGCTTAATGAAGGAACCTTTGTAGAGTAATGTGGATTGCTCGGGGACTAGAAATGATTTAAGTATGGGGTGTTGATAATTTGCTGGATTCATGTAGTTTGGCGACTATTTATGCCCCAACTTACTGTGCTTCACTGTTCTAGGAAGTTTAAATGACGATAGAATGGCTCTAATTGTGATTTTATGTATTGCAGGAGCAAGTCGTACTTATGAGGACTTAGGACAGTGTTTGGAGCTAAATTAAAGCAAGGAAAGCCCCTTGGAGTTGAGTACGTGTGAAAGAAGAGAGAAAAGAAGAGATAAACAGCTGATCCACTCTAGCGTGGGCCAAGCGCAGCCTTAGTGCGGCCATGCTAGGTCAGAAGAACGGGACAATGTAGAACGCTAAATGCGCGGCTACTTGCGCGGCCACGCTAGTCATTCCGAAACGCAGAAATTTCAGGGGTAAGCTTGAAAGTTTGGGAACAATTCCACTTAACCTATAAAAGGTCCTGCTCGCCCAAAAGGAGCATATCAAGGTTTTTATAGTTTTGTTAAAGGCAAAAAGAGGTAAAAGGAAAGGAGGATAATTCAGCATCGAGTTCTACATTTATTCCTTTTGTTTTTATTATTCATGATGAATTTTATTGTTGTTATTATGAACACATTTATGAGTAGCTAATTATTTAGTCTAAGGTTTTGATGGAAACTGTTGGGGGATGAACTTTTTGTTGTGTTAATATAGTTTGCCCAGTTTAATCTCTATTTGTTCAACTACGTTCTTGTTGTAGTTAATTGATAGGATCCTCAATTAGCTGTGCCTATTTAATATGTATTACTGGGGAGAGAGTGCATATTTAGGTATGGTTGAACAACTCCACTCGCAAAGTCTATGAGGAATCAATAACCGAGGGTAACCTTGGATGCGATCTAAGTGAGTTGTAATAAAAGTCAGCTAGCATAACTCGGGAGAGTGCGTTTAGTAAATTATCGTAATCACTCGGGAGAGATTTACGGTAGTAAGAGTGCTCATGATCGATAGAGATGATTAGGCAAATCTATACGGAACATAACAGGAAGTGATTCCATGAGTAGGGGAAATCACAACCTTAGATCCTTCTCTTATTTGTTTACAACTCAGTCATAGTTAGCTTTTAGTTTACTTAATTTTGTTCAGTTATAGTTAGTAAAAATATCACCAAGTGTTATTCAAAATATTTGGGAAGTTGATTACGGAGAATTTAGTGAGTCTGACAAAAGTAATTTGTAGGTTAATTCCTTGCGGGATTCGACTCTGGGCTAAATACCCGTATTATATTTGTAATGACCGCTTTATCCTTTTTATAAGACATAGTTGGACGTGATAAAAGACCCTCTTGCTTAAGCCCTTAAGAAGATGAGAAGAAACCATGCCTCATACCATGCCCTTGATAAAAATAACCTAAAGCTAAAATGTGGGAATCGTTAAGAGTTCTTAATGTATTGTAACTGTATATTCTGGAATAGTAAATGACACGCTAGATTTCTTACACGTTCCCTATGAGTGGAATTGTCAATTCGCTTGTAATTTGTCTCGGCTGCATAACCACACTTATCTGAAATTGAATGCCAAGTCGAAACCCCGAGGGATAGCCGACATGGTAAAACCACTAAGGACAAAAAATCTCAAGGTCCCAAGTTCGAGCTCCTCAGGGCCACTGAAGGCATTGAAAAATGGTCGCGCATCCAGGGCCCCGTGGAAAAAAAAAATGCCAAGTCTGAAACTGTTTAAATTATTAATAAGTCAACCAAAACACTTCTAGAAAAAGACAGTTCTCATCATCAACGATGATCTTAACCCCAACAGACAAGGGCAACGGGGGAAAAAACTTACGTAAGCTTATTCAATTAGTATGGTTTGATGTAAATCATATGCTTATAGGTTTTTACTATCTTTTTTATTGATTAAATTTGTTCCTAACTATACTCTTATGTATGAGTTTGTTTACAACATGTGAACGCTTTGTTGTATGAGTTTCTCTAAGTAATAATATAACTTGTGAAGGGATAATTATAAGAACATATTAATAGTCCGTTTGGCCAAACTGCAAAAATTAGTTTATTTTGAGAAGTACTTTTCTCAAAAATACTTTTGGTGATAAATAGTTTGTGTTTGACTAATTGATTTGAAAAGCACTCATGAACAGCAATTAGAGTTCGAGACCAAGTTTTTAAAAACTGCTTCTGAGTATATTTTTTATAAAAGTGTTTTTCCAAAAAGTGCTTTTGGGGAGAAACTACTTTTTTCCATCTTCTCCAAAACTGCTTCGGCTTCTCCTTGGAAGCACTTTATTTTCCTTCCAAAAGCTTGGCCAAACACTTCAACTTTGAAAAAAAAATTCAAAAAAAATTAAAAAAAAAAGTGTTTTTAGGATTAGAGAACTTTAGCCAAATAGATCTTTTATCTTAATAATTTTTCTTTACCTTTGTCTCCTTATTAGTTGGAGTGACCCAAACAATACCGCAATAACAAAAGAACAAAAGGAAAAAAAATAAGTGTTTGCCATTGAGAGCATATATTTCATAGTAATTATAACATACCAAGAAGATGATTAAAGTTGTGCCACTCTATGTTTATTTGTTTACATGCATACTTCTTTTTTCCTTTCTGTCCCGAACTAAATAAAAAAAAGACTCGTTGGCGTGCTTTATTTTCTATATAAAACCTCAAAAAGCTACTACAATTGGCCATCTCTCTTGATCATTAAACTGAACAATGTAATTTTATTGTCAAAACTGAAGAAATAATCATGCAATTAGAGTAGATGAGCTGAATAATGTTGTTTAGTTAAATAAGAGGAAAGTCAAAGCTAAACTAAAAGGTGGAGTGAGCAAAGAGTGAAAGGCCATTATTTGATGGACCTAACTCCATACACACGTACCACCTTTTCTAAACCTCTATAGCGAAAAAACTAGAGTTAGGATTTTTTATAGTCATACCCAACTCATATGACTATTCCTTTTGTATCAAGTATAATTCCTAACTTCTATGCTACCAGCCAGTTTCACCCTTTATTTGTCTTTTTTTCGTGGACAAGAAGGACATAGGTTGATCATTTCTCAATCTTCCATTTTGTCCTTTGTCCAAAGAATAAAACAGACTGCAGACAAGCATATTAAACATTTAAAGACTCAAATGTACGATGTATCATAAATCTCGGTGTTTAAAGGAATTGAATTTTAAGTAACATTTTAGCCTAGGAGAACAACGTTAAAGAGATTTCAATAAGAGACACTAGTGATTTGATTTTTGGTCGGGATTGAGTTAGAAAAGATTTGGGAAAGAAGAAACGCTCATATATAGGGAACCAAAAGCAAGAAATAAAAGAAAGCAATAGTGTTCCAGCAGAGCTAGAGGATAAGTAATATGGGTTCGGCAAATCTAGTGATTTTTGCTTAGACTTTATATTTTTTTTTATATATATATATATATATATATATATTTAATTGTAATTTACTAACTAAGACGAATTCTTCTTGAGCCGAGTGTTTTCCGGAAACAGTCTTGTTTACTTTTTTGAGATAGAGGTAAAGTCTGTGTATACTCTACCCTTCCCAAACTACACTTGTAAGATTTTACAGGGCTGTTATTATTATTGTTATAACTAAGACGAGTTATGGATAAATGTTAAAACTCAAAACTCATAAACGTCAAACAGTAGTCCGTTTACACGTTGAAAAGTGGTTGGAAGGTAATTGAAGAAACACGTTGAGAGTAGTGGCCAGTTTAGACATGACCTTTTGGCCTCGATGATGACGGTTTTAGCATGCCTATTCATGGGCAAACGACTAGAGAATGACACATTTACACCTCCCATGGCAGAAAACACGTGCTCCCTATGGCACATCCTCCCCCCACACCCACAACCAAAACGTAGTTCTCAATAAAATCAAGAAAGAAAAAACTTTAATTTCCTTTTCCTCTCTTTCACGAGAAATAAAATTTGTTCCTTTTCTGGCCTAGTTGTTCCTTTGTCTTCTACCTTGAAATCATTCTATTATCCCCGTCCCCTCCCCCTCCTTAACCTTATTCAGTATAGAAGCTACAGGTTCATTTGTATCCATAATTTTCGCTCATACCCTACTATATTTTAGATAAAATGTGATGGAATTGCGATCTAAACCTACAAAATTCAAATGGATCCGCCTTTACCCCCAAATCCACATCTTAAACTTTCTTTTTTTGTCAAAATGATCCACGGACCGTACGCTGATTTAATTTATTAACCATCAAAGATATCTACTGCCGCTAGCTAATGTAATTAACTAACCACTCATACCTCTTAACAAAAATGGTACAAGCGTAATTTTTCTCGTTAAAGAACGAGCGAGACACCCCACGCCATATATACCTAATACCACTGTTAGCATGAGAATGTATTTACTATGTGTTTTTCTTCGTTTGTAATGAAATTTATAAATCATGAGATGTTCAATTTAATAGGTAGGACGTAGGAGTACAATTCAAATAACATGGGGTGTTCAATAGGAACCACGCAAAGACAAAGTGCCAAAATGCAAAGTCGTGATAAAATTGAGGGTCTATCGATGTATCTGGCCTTAAAAAAGAGGCAAAAGGAGGGATACTGTCAATGTATAATACATGTTCCTTGTATAGTAGACCAGAAAGTATGCAGGCAAGCACGGAATGCCAAGATGATTTTGTGGAATATATATGTGCAGAATCAAAGACCAAATGAACACAACAATTTTATGATAGGTGGGCTCCATTTTAATTATTTTATTCTTAATGAAAGAGATCAGAGAAATAATAAAGTTATTTTTATGTGATCTATAAATTACAGGTTCGAACCGTGAAAGTATCTACTAATGCTTGTATTAGGGTAGTCTGTCTATATATCACACCTTTTAAAGTGCAGCCTTTTACCGAATCATATATACCTGCGGAATATTTTATGCATTGAGCTGGAAAATTATTCTTAATCTCCTAATTCGTTTATGGAAAAGAAAAAGGAGGAATTTAATTATTCATGATGGGAGGTTCGGTCGTACACAATTTGAATGGATTTTTGGCAATTTGATTTGATCCAAGAACAGAAATGACCTAAAATTCTAAATTCAATTCACCAACTGTTTTTCCCTCCTCGATATTTTTCGTTCTTTTCCTTTTCGGTAGTACCATTAGATAATTCCTTTACTTTCTTTTTTGTCTCAAACAGAAAAATATTATTTAAAGAAAATAAATCATACAGATGCATCTGTTTTAGTTTTATAGAAATAATGTTCGTTAACCATCATTCATTTTTTTACTATGTCAAAGAATAAAGAAGAATTTACGGAAAAAGTTCTAGTAATATATACATAAGGTTTTATATATGGAGATCATTGCAATCAAACTACGTATTCTATTATTTTGATTCCCGTTTTTTCATGTACATACTACTTCATACTCCCTCTGTTTCAGTTTATGTGAACCTATTTTCTTTTTGGTCCGTTCCAAAAAGAATGAACCATTTCTATATTTGGTAACAATTTAGTTTAAACTTACAACTCTACCCTTAATGAGAAGCTTTTATAACCACACAAATACTTTGGACCCCATTTGGACCTCTTTAGGACCACAAATTCTAAAAGTCTTTATTTTTTTCTTAAACTCTGTGCTCAGTCAAACAGATTCACGTAAATTGGAACGGAGGGAGTAATAAAGAGGTGGGAGGGAATCATAGTACAATTTCTTTTAAAGGTTCGAGCTTTATGCTCAATTAATTAGCTTATATACTATTCACCATTTGATTCTCCTCCTTATGTATATTATATTATTGTGTGTGTACTTCGGCAAACATGTATAATTGTATATATATCTATACATAAAATATAATTTAATTAATATATATGGTGGTGGTCCACCTACTGCTAATTTGCCTTGCATGTCAAGCGATCTTTTTATATCCCCACCCAAACCCCCAAATGCCCAATCATTTTCTCTATGTCTCATCGACATTCTATTCCAAAAGAATTATTACCATATATATCATTTTATTTATATATCTTTAAATTATCTCCTCTAATAGTTTTCTGTTTTATCAATTTATCAAAAGAAGACAAAAGCAGCTCGTTTCCCCTCGTTCTCTTGGATCTTCTCCGTCAAACTTGATCGAGAATATAAATACATCACGTAGTAATAGTTAGGAATGGGCACGTCGTTCGAATTGTATATGAAAATTTTGGTTTAGATTTTTGGTTTTCGAATTGAAGAAATGACAATCCAAAGCCATAAGTTCAGATTGGATCAGGTATTTTGAGTTCAGTTTCAAATTAATCGGTTTGGATATTATGAATTTTCGGTTTTGAGTGTATAAGTTGAGATGTTTCTACCTTTTACATACATAAATATCAAAATGAAGTACTCATGTTAAATTGCCTAAAAAGTTCCTCATTTTTGACGTAATCATACAAATAACGTATTCAAGTAATAAAATTATTGTAAAAAAAATACAGCACAGACATTAATACGGCCAATAAGAAGTAGTAATAGTAAAACCATGCTCAAATAGAAAGTACTCTGATAGTAACTTAATAATATATATATATATATATATATAT
>MU667861.1:36987-48957 GCA_026770625.1 Nicotiana glauca
AGATATATATATATATATATATATATATATATAATTGGTAAAGCATTAAACTAATTACTATGCACATGGATAATGAACTAAAAATAAAGTAAAAACTTTTGAATTTTCGAATATTCAAAAGTCAGAAGTACCAAATCCAATATCCAATCCGAAATTCAAACATTTAAAAATTAAATCTAAAATCCAATCCGTAATCTAAAAATCCAAACCAAAAATTCAAAAATTCGGATTTCGGTTTGGATTACGGATTCGCCCAAACTATGCGCACCCCTACTACCAGTACTACTAGTCTAGTACTAGTATTTTGTGAGCGAATTGTAGGCGAAAGTTGAGAAAATTAGTATAATTGTTATAAATATATTATATTATGGATGTTCATTTAGTATTCCATTGTAAATAAGCTTCGTGAAGAAGCTTATCCATATGGGACTCCTGTCACGTCCTTAGTTGTTAACTAAGTACACGTGCGGCACTTGACAACTCGCTCACGATCTTGCACAACTTGCTCACGTTCTTGCTATGCCAAGTTAGCCATACTACACTCAAGATCGCTAAGAGAATGGAAGAAAGAACACAAGAGAATTGTTAAAGGAAGCTTTGTATTAAAGAGAACTTGAATTGTTTGCTTGATGAATTACAAATGAATGGCCCCCTTTATATACTAGTCTCCTAGGGGCTAGTGTATAAATATTAATTATTACAAGTTCTTGATATTTACAAAGATAAGAGCTTTCTCTAAAATTCTCTACAAGCCTAGAAGATTCTAAGGACTTTCCTAGCAAATCCATAAAGATCTAGGTTCTTCCTAAGGAAATGTCCATACTTCTCTAGAATCTTCTCACAAATGCTAGCCTTCTTCTTATGTAAGCTTCCATATGGCATTAATATATGCCAAATGGCGCCTATGTGGTATGATGATGTGGCGGGTCATCACACTCTCCCCCACCTAATTTTGCGACGACCGAGGCGCACTGCTGCTGCATAAACTCTCGGATCTTATCTTTGAATTGCCACAAGTCCTCATATCGTTCCCACGTGGCCTCCTCCGGTGATTGCCCTTTCCAATGGACGAGGAACATAGCGGTGACTTTTTGCCCTTGTTTTCGCTTGGCCTGGTAATCTATGATAGCCTCAATCTCCCGATCATGTGAGGCAGTCATAGTTATTGGTACTCGACTTAATTGTCCCCTACTCGGATCATCCTTATCTTCATGATATGGCTTAAGCATGCTGGCATGGAAGACATGGTAGATCTTAAGACATGATGGCATGTCAAGCTTGTATGAGATCTTGCCTACCATGGCGACGATTTTAAATGGCCCCTCATACTTGCGAATCAAATTCTGATGCATGCCCCGTAGTGCCTTGAATTGTCTTAGGTTAAACTTCACCATGACCATATCCCCAACTCTATAGTCCGTGGGACGCCGTTTATGGTCCGCAAAATTTTTTATCTTCTTAGCTGCTTTATCCAAGTAGGACTTAGCAGTGTCAAGCTGCTCATCCCATCCTTTGGCCATATGATAAGCCCCCAAACTATTTCCCTCAAATGCAGCTGGTAATGAATGTGGAGTTTGTGGTTGTTGGCCTATGGCTAGCTCAAATGGTGTCCGCCCCGTGGACTCACTCCGCTGCAAGTTATAAGAGAATTGGGCGATGTCTAGGAGCCTTGCCCAATATTTCTGATGCGTGCTTATATAATGCCTCAAGTAGCATTCTAGTAAGGCATTGACTCGTTATGTTTGTCCATCCGTCTGTGGGTGGAAACTAGTAGAAAAGTGTAGCTCCGTGCCAAGGATGTCGAACAACTCTCTCCAAAAGTTTCCAGTAAAGTGGGGGTCTCGTTCACTAATTATATGCCTTGGTAAGCCCCAATACTTCACCACGTTCTTAAAGAATAGCTTGGCGGCTTCCTTGGCTGTGCAGCCTGGTAAGGCGGGCATGAAGGTGGCATATTTGGAAAATCTACCCACGACCACGATAATAGTACCATAACCGTCAGACTTTGGTAGGCAAGTGATAACGTCCATAGTCACGCTCTCCCATGGACGCTCTGCAACTGGTAGTGGCTCCAAAAGTCCGCCGGGTTGTTGTTGCTCAACCTTGTCCTACTGACATACGAGACAAGTCTGCACATAACATTCTATATCATCTCGCATGCGTGGCCAATAGTAGACTAACTCAACCAAGGCCCTGGTGCGACGTTAGCCTAGATGACCATCCCACATTATATCATGACTCTCACTTATGATCCGCCGTCTAATGTCTCCAAACTTAGGCACGTAGACTCGCCGACCCATGGTAAGCAATAGGCCGTCTTCTACCCAAAAACGTCTCGTCTTGCCCTGGTTAGCTAACTCGATAAGTTGTTTGGCTGCCGGATCATGTTGCATGCCTTCTTTTATAGCCTCACGAATGTCCCAAGTTGCTGAATTGATGGCAGCAAGCTCGTTTTTTTGGCTCAAGGCATCAGCTACAACATTACCTTTGCCCGGCTTGTACTCTAGCACATAATCAAACTTGTCCAAGAAGTCTTGCCACCTAGCCTATTTTGGTATGAGCTTCTTTTGCGTCTGAAAGTAGCTAGTAGCCACATTGTCGGTCTTGACCATGAACCTCGACCCGAGCAAATAATGTCGCCATGTACGAAGGCAATGGATAATGGCAGTCATTTCCTTCTCTTGCACCGTGTAACGCCGCTCTGTCTCATTTAACTTCCGGCTCCTAAATGCTATGAGATGTTTATCCTGCATTAGGACACCCCTAATGGCGAAGTCTGAGGCATCTGTGTGCACCTCAAATGTCTTGGCAAAGTCAAGTAACGCCAAGACTAGCTCCTCTGTTACAGCTGCCTTAAGGCACTCAAATGCCTTTTGACAATGCTCCATCCAAACCCATGGCTTGTTCTTCTTTAGCAACTCAGTCAATGGTGCAACCTTTGTTGAGTATCCACTGATGAATCGATGATAGTAGTTAACAAGGCCAAGGAAGGATCTCAACTCTGTTACCTTTGTAGGTGCCTCCCACTCCTGGATAGCACGTACCTTAGCCTCGTCCATGTGTAGCTCGCCATTGCTAATGGCATGGCCCAAGAAGGGAACCTTTGATTGTGCAAACTCGCACTTCTCCCTCTTGATGTATAGCTCGTTCTCCCACAAGACTTGGAAAACTTTCCTTAAGTGCTCCATGTGTTCCTTCAAGGTGTTGCTGAAGATGACTATGTCATCTAGGTAGACTACCATGAACTGATCAAGGTAGGGATGAAAATCTTGTTCATAAGGGTGCAAAATGTGGCCGATGCAATAGTTAGGCTGAAAGGCATCACCAACCACTCAAAGGCTCCATATCTCATCACACATGCTATCTTTCGCTCATCCCCTTCAACAATGCGAACCTGGTAGTAGCCCTTTCGAAGATCCACCTTGGTAAAGTACTTGGCTTGCCCAAGTCTATCGAACAAGTCAGCAATGAGCAGGACTAGGTACTTATTCTTCACTGTAACCTTATTAAGTGCTCGGTTGTCTATGCACAAGCGCACGGATCCATCCTTCTTCTTCTGGAACAATACTGGTGCGTCGAAAGGTGCCTTTCATGGGCGAATGTGACCAGCATCCAGCAACTCTTTCAGTTGTTTCTTGAGCTCCTCTAGTTTGGGTGGTGCCATACGATATGGGGAAAATGCAGCTGGCTTAGCCCCTGGTTCCAACTCAATCTTGTGATCCACCTCTCGCCTAGGCGGCAAGTGCTTAGGCAACTCCTTGGGCATGACATATTTGTTTTCCTCAAGCAACTTCTCTATGCAAGGCGGCAATATCTCTTGAAAACTCTTGCCTTCCTCTAGACTTGCAATGGTTGCCACGAACGTTGGCTCCCCCTTCTTGATACCCTTGACAACCCACATAGCTAAGATTTGTGCTTGGATCTATCCGTGTGGCATAGTCATTGTAGGTACCATGCAAGCTCCTTCTCGCTCCATAACCAAGAGACGTTGGAGGTAGGGGTCAATCAAATTATGACAATGTCTAAAGAACTCTTGCCCCAGTATGATGTCAAAGATATCCATAACAGTTACGGTAAAGTTTGTCATACCTTTCCAAGATCCCAATTTGACACCTACTTCATTAGCTACCCCACGAGCATTTTGTACCTCGACATTCATGGTCTTGACGCGAGAGTTGGTTGGGGCAAGCTTCAATTATAGTTTCTTTACGGCAACCTCAGTCACAAAATTATGAGTTTCTCCAGTATCCACCATTGCACAAGCAGGATTGTTGTTAACGGTAAGATCCACGTACTGATTGCCACTCTCGGTAGGTTGGATAGATTGCTTTGTGACAGCACCACAGAATCCGATCATACACAACTGTGCGGTTCCCGAACTCTCTCCTTGCGGCTGCTCCTTTCGTTCACGAACTATGGCACTGAGGCTCTTTAGGTCGGGACAATTCCTGAAGCCGTGTGACCCTCCGCATATGTAGCATTCCTTCTTCTCGGCCTGTGCCTTCTTCTCGGCGTAGCCTTGACGACCACTCGACTTTTTAGAATCTTGAGTCTTGGAGTATTGTTGATGTATCTCCTTCCGTTTGCCACGATCTCCCCCATCTTTGACATTATTAACCTTTGACTCCTTGCCATTACCTTTGTCGTGCTTGTCATGCCTAAAATCCATCAATGATTCGGCCTCCACTATGGCTTGGTATATATCAGTGACTTGTCGGCGTTGTAATTCCTGCTTAGCCCAATTTTGCAACCCGTCCATGAAATGGAACAACAACTCATCATTGGTTAGGTTGGGGATATTAAGCATAAGGGTAGTGAACTCCTTGACATAGTTACGTATGCTCCCTATTTGCTTCAATTCCCTAAGCTTGCGCCTTGCCTCGTACAAGACATTGTTTGGAAAGAACTGTCGCTTGAACTCAACTTTAAATTGATCCCATGTGCTAACAGTATATAGACCTTTATCCACATCGGCCATCTTCCTTCTCTACCAAAGCATGGCAGTTTGAGAGGTACAAAACCGCAGTGTTGATCTTGGCCTCGTCATTCCTCACTTTGCCGTGCCTGAAGTAGTTCTCCAAGTGCCAAATGAAGTTCTCTACTTCTTGTGCATCACGAACACCTTTGAACATTGGCGGTTTGGGAGCCTCAATCTTGGTATCCCTCGTCACAACAGCAGTACTGTTTGCCTCAGTCACGCTAGCATCAACATGCTCCTCGAGCGACTCTATCTTTGCCTTCATGGAATCGATAATGTTCAATGCCTCCATAAGTCTGCACTCCAAGGTAGTGATGGTTTTCCTTAGCTCCATCTCAACCTGCGTACGACCCTGCAAGTCATTTCAGATGCTCTTAATTTCTTCAAGAGCGTGTCCCTCAAGAACTCTAAGGTGCCTTCCACCTTCCCCAAGCTTTGGCCAAAGATCTCTACGGTGTCCATCCCTACATTAACCTTTATCACCCACTCTTTACCGAGCGACACGTCCTCCACTTCATCCTCGCTTGCCTCAGTGGCAGATAGTTCCTGGGATGTAAGCCTCTCGTTTGGCACAACCTCGGGTGGCACCTCCTAGCTCTTGTTGGTTGTATTCCTCTTTTTGTTACGGCCGCTCTTGCCAGCAGCATCCCGGATGACGTTGTCTTGGGTGTTGGCAGCGTTAACTTCTCCGATGTTCGACATTCCCTTAGTTTCAACCTTTGCTCTGATACCATGTTGTCACGTCCTTAGTTGTTAACTAAGTATACGTGCGGCACTTGACAACTCGCTCACGATCTTGCACAACTAGCTCATGTTCTTGCTATGCCAAGTCGGCCTTACTACACTCAAGATCGCTAAGAGAATGGAAGAAATAACACAAGAGAATTGTTAAAGGAAGCTTTGTATTAAAGAGAACTTGAATTGTTTGCTTGATGAATTACAAATGAATGGCCCCTTTTATATACTAGTCTCCTAGGGGCTAGTGTGTAAATATTAATTATTACACAAGTCCTTGATATTTACAAGATAAGGGCTTTCTCTAGAATTCTCTATAAGCCTAGAAGATTCCAAGGGCTTTCCTAGCAAATCCATAAAGATCTAGGTTCTTCCTGAGGAAATGTCCATACTTCTCTAGAATTTTCTCACAAATGCTAGCCTTCTTCTTATGTAAGCTTCCACATGGCATTAATATATGGCAAATGGTGCCTATGTGGCATGATGATGTAGCGGGTCATCACACTCCACCGTAAATATATTTATCTATTTAGTACTCTATTGGAAATAAGCCTCATGAAGAAGCTTATCACTTCGGTACCCAGTTATAGATAAACATTACCCTCGATAGAAGATTATCCATACCGGGTATAATAAGCTTATCCTAATGTTACCCCGGTAGAAGATTATCCATAACAGATACAATGAGTTTATCCTTTCAGTACTCTGTTATGGATAAATATTACCCCCAGTAGAAGATTATCTATACCTAGTACAATGAGCTTATCCTTTCAGTACTCCATTATGGATAAACATTACTTTCAGTAGAAGATTATCCATATCTGGTATGTAGCAGCTTACACAGCAGCTTACACCGCAGCTTGCAGTAGCAGCTTACACAACAGCTTGTAGTAGTAGCTTACACAGCAGCTTGCAGTAGCAACTTACACAACAGCTTGCAGTAGCAGCTTACACAACAACTTCCTTTCTTCTATAAATAGAAGAGATTTCAGTTCATTATGTATATCAGTTTGGAATTCAAATAATATATCAGTTTCTCTCTATACTTGTCTTTACTTTACAGTCTTTATTTTATAACACGTTATCAACATGAGACTCTACCATCTCGAGCAAATACTTTGAAATTATCTAAGGTACGAACTTTCTTTTTCTATATATTGTCAAATCTTTCTAAACTTGAAATGTAGCCCTGGATATATCGGGCAAAAGCTACATGTCTTTGGTGCTTGATGCTGAAATTCATCTTGATGCGATGGTTCTGGCAGATACCATCAAGGATACAAATCAGGCATCAAACCAAGACTGTGCCAAAGCAATGATATTCCTACGCCATCCCCTTGATAAGGGCCTGAAAATGGAATATCTTACTGTTAAAGATCCGGTCATACTGTGGAATAATTTGAAAGACAGATATGACCACCTGAAGATGGTCGTTCTTCCACAGGCACATTATGATTGGACTCATCTAAGGCTACAAGATTTAAATCTATCAGTGAGTATAATTCTACTATGTTCAGAATTATTTCCCAATTGAAATTATGTGGTGATAATATTACTGATCATGATATATTAGAGAAAACTTTCACCATTTTTCATACCTCGAATATGCTCCTGCAGCAGCAATATCGAGAGATGGGATTCAAAAAGTATTCTGAACTTATCTCACATCTTCTTGTAGCCGGGCAACATAATGAGCTATTAATGAAAAACCATGAAAGTCAACCTACTGGTTCTTGTCTATTCCCTGAAGTGAATGAGACGAACTTCTACCAAGTTAAGCACGAAAGAGGTCGTGGCCCCAGTCGTGGTCATGACCGTGGTCGGGGAAGAAACTTTAATCATGGTAATAATAATGCACCAAAGAACCATCCTCACCACCAGCAGTGGAAAAGGAAGGAACAAAATCATGAAGCGGTGTAAGCACCAAATGCAGAAAATGCATGCTATAGATGTGGAGGAAAAGAGCAGTGGTCACGTACTTGTCGTACGCCAAAGCACCTGGTTGAGCTTTATCAAGCCTCCCTAAAGAAGACTGAGAAAAATACTAAAGAAAATTTTATTTCTGAAGATAATTTAGACTTCATGCATTTAGATGTAGCTGATTACCTTGCATTCCAGATGGAGAAACAAGTCATGTGATCGGTGGTGAATCTGTAAAAATGTAAATATTTTAATTTTTGTTGTTTGTAATAAGTAGTATGGTTATGTAATTGTTGTACATAAAGAAAAATTATGAATTGATAATGATGTTTACTATAATATATCTTATTTATGTCATTTTGAAGAATATGGATAACATTATTAGATCAACTTAAACTCTAGCAGAGTTTGCAAGAATTATACAACCACCAGAAGTGGTTATATTTCGTATATCTCATTGTAATTATATTTTGTTAAGAACCAGAAGTGGTATATGTCTATGACCAGAAGTGATAATTTAGGTTTTGTATGGTTACAATTGAAGATAAGCTATATAAATATTCTCTATATTAAATGCGCTCGATTTGCTCCTGAAGTAGTTAATATTTTAAAAGAGATTGAGGCATGACAATTTGATGTGATTAATGTGTATTCAGATAATTATGTTCGATTTTCCTGAAGGATGAGAACTTTTGATAATAATAATCCATTCCCTGAAGTGAATGTGATAATATTAATAAATCTGGTAAATATAAATACGCTCTTGATGTAAATATATTACAATTCACCTCCAGAAGAGGTATTATAATTGAGAGAATATATACTCAATATTTCATATTTTAAATTTGCTCCTCAAGAAGTAATACAATTAAAATTGTCTCCTGAAGTAGGAAAATATTATGAAGAGGAGTTTTCTTGTTCTTAAACAATTGTTTATTTGATTGTGATTTTCTCTTATGATACCAGAAGTGTCT
Source organism: Nicotiana glauca (assembly GCA_026770625.1). NCBI lineage: Eukaryota > Viridiplantae > Streptophyta > Magnoliopsida > Solanales > Solanaceae > Nicotiana > Nicotiana glauca. Next base: position 45,595 of record MU667861.1, read on the forward strand.
GAACAATATTTGATAGTACAAAATGTATCAACAACTCTGGAAGAGCTAACTGTTTGCCTAGAAGACACATGATACCAGTAGTGTCCGATAAATATTATATTATGGATAATAAATGAAGGCTCTCGAAGAGCTTATTTATAAATATGTCATTCATATTATATGATTATGGTTAAAATATATGTTGTAGTAAACCCGAAGTTTACTAAAATAAATGGCTATCATATTGAGACTATAAATGATTGGAAGATTGAAAATCTTCATGTTTTCACAATCATAGGGGGTAAAATAATATGTATATGAGAAGTTACCTGCCTTATTCTTCGATTTATACATCATGTATCACGGTAAACCAGAAGTTTACTAATACAAAAGAAGCCACAGTAAATCAGAAATTTACTAATGTAAAAGTTTATGTATAATAAACCAGAAGTTTATTAAGAGATAGCACACGCCATGATAAACTTGAAGTTTTCATTTGCCATTTTTAAATGAGCTATTTGAGAATTTAGATAAGCATATACTGAAGAACTAGAAGATTCTTCAAGAATTCTCCTGTGTTGCTTGTTCTCATAATAAATTGATTATACCAGCTAAAGTTGGGACTAAGACCCCTGATTCTGAAATATATATAAAAGGTGAATATGGGCCCATTCACTATCATGTGAACCACTTATAGATGCATATATAAGATGGTTACATGTATGTTTATTGTCAACCTGCAGTTTGGCATTTGAAATTGCTTTTCTCACTTAAGAGCATAATTTTCAGATTATGAAATCAAGACAGATCATCTTGATAATGCTGGTTTATATACAATCTAGTTTAGCAGTGAATATCTCCTATTAATGGCTAAACTATTATTTATGAGAACAAAGCTTCATGTATTGGTCTAAGATTTTCTAAATTGCATATAACAGCACTTGTATTCATCAGACCAACAATATATGATAAGTCCTCCCCTCACAATTGGTTTAGGATCAGAAACCAAATATTTTACTATTTTTTGATGTGTGGTATATGATTAATTTCTCTACCACAATGCACAAAGATATGTTTCCCAACGAAAATTGGGGATATATGTTAGTTTTTCTAATATTTGGGGAATGGAATAAACAGTTGAAAAATATGCTATATGAATCGAATTATCATTAATATGATCCTCATTTAGAAGATAATTCAAGTAAAATGCAGAAGCATTTGCTGATCCAAAATCAAATATCATATTTCAGCTGCAAATGCTCCTATTAAAATTTAAAATCCCTGAAGGATAGAGTTTACTATACGCATGAAGCATGATAGACCAATCGATTCCAAAGGTAACAGTCCTTGAAAAATGATAGGAGCTAATGATCAAAATGATCATAATGAGGAGGAAATGAGCTCTAGAAAAGCCCACGACATAACATTTCATGAAACTCCAAAAGAAGTTGAGATACCTGAAAATAAAGAAAGTGATGAGATCTCAACAAGTTATGTCGCTTAGGAACCGATACAAAATGATCGTCGGCGATATATTTGATACAATATAGTGCACAATACTGTAAAATATTGTGAGGATCGGACCAGTAGTCCAGACACCTGAAGATGTCATGCCATTTAAATGCGAGTCATAACCTATATGACTCATTTGATTAAATCTCTATAAAGATCACTGAAGGATTTAAAATGCCTGAAGCATATAGTTCAAAGTCTCGAGAAATGTACTCGATCAGATTATAAAGATCTTTGTGCGGTTTAAATCAATCTGGGTGCATGTGATATAATCGCCTCAGTGAATATTTGCTGAAAGAAAGTTACATAAATGATATTATTTGTCCATGTATTTTTATAAAGAAAATATCATGAGAATTTGTTACACTTGATGTTTACGTTGATGACATAAATCTTGTTGGAACTCCAGAAGAGCTCCAAAGGCAATTGAATATCTTCAGAAAAAAATTGAGATAAAATATCTTGGAAAAATAAAAATTTATCTTAGTCTGCAAATTAAATATTCAGTAGACGAGATCTTTATCCATCAATTTGCCTATATAAAAAGGGTCTTTAAACGCTTTTACATGGACAAAGCACACCCATTAAGTACACCAATGGGTGTTAAATCACTTGAAGTGAATAAGGATCCGTTCCGACCTCCAGAAGAGGATGAGGAACTCCTTGGTCCTGAAATACTCTATCTTAGTGCAATTGCTATGCACTTATGTATCTTGCTAATGCTAACAAAGGTGATGCAGATCGTATTGGTTATGCAGATACAAGATTAGAATGCAAAAGCTCAAACATTTGAAACAAGGTTTTCATCAGGGGGAGTAAAATACGCGATGCACTCTTTTTTCCTTACTAAGGTTTTTTTCCCACAGAGTTTTCCTTATAAGGTTTTTAATGAGGCACCTAGCAATGCGTATTAATAAATATGTGCACTCTTTTTCCTTCACTAGAATTTTTTCCCACGGGGGTTTTCCTAGTAAGGTTTTAATGAGGCATACTATCTTTTAATGAACATCCAAGGGGGAGTGTTATAAATATATTATATTATAGATATTCATTTAGTACTCCATTGTAAATAAGCTTCCTGAAGAAGCTTATCCATATGGGACTCCGCCGTAAATATATTTATCTATTTAGTACTCTATTGGAAATAAGCCTCCTGAAGAAGCTTATCACTTCGATACCCGATTATGGACAAACATTACCCCGGTAGAAGATTATTCATACTGGGTATAATAAGCTTATCCTAACATTACCCCTGGTAGAAGATTATCCATACCGAATACAATGAGCTTATCCTTTCAGTACTCTGTTATGGATAAATATTACCTCCAGTAGAAGATTATCCATACCGGGTACAATGAGCTTATCCTTTCAGTACTCCGTTATGGATAAATATTACCCCCAGTAGAATATTATCTATACCTGGTACAATGAGCTTATCCTTTCAGTACTCCATTATGGATAATCATTACTCTCAGTAGAAGATTATCCATATCTGGTATGTATTAGCTTACACAGCAGCTTGAAGTAGCAGCTTACACAGCAACTTGCAGTAACAGCTTACACAACAACTTCCTTTCTTCTATAAATAGAAGAGATTTTAGTTCATTATGTACGTCAGTTTGGAATTCGAATAATATATCAGTTTCTCTCTATACTTATCTTTACTTTACGGTCTTTATTTTATAACAATAATAAACTTATTCCTCAGTAAGGAATCCAAAAGGGAACAATATCTTGATAATTGTTGGACCGTATTTTTCTTTATCGAAATTCATACAAACTTTTCAGTTATATTTTATAAAAACATAAGTTAATATTATTACTATTATACTTTTCTTATCATTTAATATTATTACTATTATACTAGTACTT
>MU667862.1:0-24797 GCA_026770625.1 Nicotiana glauca
TAACTAATCCCGTTCCGACCGTCCTTTAATTGGAAAAACTCTTTTTATTATACCCTTCACGGGGTGTAGTAAGCATGTAAAAAAGAGGTGTGACAAGAAGTGTAGTCTGTCACACTTGCCTTTGCAAAAGTTTGTTGCCATTGACAACACCCGCATTGTCTTGCATGTTGATTTCCCCCGCACATAGGCCAATGACAAGGCCATCATGCAAAATCCTTGCCACTTCCGTGCTGCTTGCCGATCAGCTTTTTCAAGGGTCTAACACTTGCCATCTTTAAAGTCTTGGGACAAATTAAGTTTTTTGCCTTGGGAAACACAAAGCCACATAGCCAAATCGATAAGAATGCGGCTATATATGTTTCATATTTCTTGTCAGACCCCACCCTTATCTTGGAGAATATAGCTTCTTGATCACTCGACCACCTAGTTGTCTCGGGAATAACTCCGTAAGTATTATGTGTCGACTTTAGGTGCGCGGACTTCTTTTCCTTTCACAGTGGGGCAAGTTTATAAATTAAAGTTTTTTAATGCCAAAAATTTGCCCACTTTGTCGCGCCCCCTTTTTTCCCTCCGCGGAGAGAAGTTCAGGTTTTGATGTTCATGGGGGTAATAACTCATTTCCTTTTGAGATTTGGGTATTTAAAGAGTCGCCACCTAACGGGTTATGGTGCGTTAGAGCACCTAGAGCGATTTACTCTTAGACTAGTTTGCATTACCAGACATTCAGGATAAGGGCTCGAAATAACCTTGAGAGTTAGGCACCCCTCTTGGTCCAAAACGGTGGGTCCCGATCGAACATATACTTATGTAAATTAGTCCTTTTGACAAATAAATAATTTTAACACCGACTTGCAAATAAAGGCATGTTTTGACATTGTATGACTTAAATAATGAAAAAAAGGGAAAAGATTTGAAAGAGTTGCATATATATAGAGGAAAGCAAAATTTATCTAAACAACGGGAAGAGGGGTCCTAGGTTGGTTAGCCTACAGGATCACCCCACACAATGCTCGATAATCACTCATCAATGAGGGGCTACACGTGGCATTAGTGCGTAGTCATCATATCCTTACTACCCAATTCCCTCCCCTTGGTCATAGCCTAAAGCGTTCTAGTAACCTTGAAAGATGTCCTATGCGTGCACTACCCGTCCCTTCCTCGTGGCCCTGGTGGTATTTTAGGACCTCTACTTTTTGGCAGTTCTAGACCATCCTTTGGTATTTAAAGGAGAAAGTCTAAGCGTCAATCAAAAAAATTAGGACTACACATAAATAAGGAACAAATAATGGCTTACATTTTTACCTCCACAAGCAGAACAAATAAATGCACATCTCAAACAATTGTTTCTTGTATTTAATAAAACTTAGAACATGATATCTAGGTGAGCAGGAAGTATACAACATGAATTGGGACCAAGTGTCAAAGACCTATTTAGCTTGCCTACTGATTTTAGACCTGTTGAATGTGAGTAGTTTTAAATAACAAAGCACAACTTTATAGATGCAAGATTTTAATTGCCTTATAGGCTTGCCTAAGTGCATAACAGTGACGTCCTAAAAGCATGATATCTATTAGGAATGCAGTAAAATAGTGATCAATTTTAAACGGACAACTTGAGATCCTATAGTCATGCTTTCTAGCGGTACTAATTTAAGGCAGTATTTGAAAATTTATTCAAAGAAGCGGACATATTAATTGAATTAAGCCAATTCAGAATAACAAACATGAATTAAACTGATTTATTTAACTAAATTGGTTTTAAGTTGTATAGGCATGATTTTTATTAGAGCTGATTTTAATTCCTATAGGCATGGTATCTAATTATTAAAAGCTTACTTTTGAATTTATAGGCATGATTTCTAAAGAGATGAATTTGAATAGATGCTGTAATGAAAACCGAACTTCAATTACACTACACATTATAGGCATGATATCTAATTATAAAGCTGATTTTAACCCTATAGCCATGAGCTCTATTATTAAAGTTATTTAGATCCTATAGAAATGGTTTCTAATTGTGTGGAAGTAAAGCAAAAATAACAAATACATTTTAATCAACAGGACCCTATAGGCATGGTATTTACCCAATTTACCCAACATGTATATAACTACCCACCCTTTTTCACTAATTGCCCCACTGTTTATTTACAATAGTTATTATAGACCAATGAATTAAATAAAAAATACATAAATAAATAGGAGTTAATCTATAAGGAGCCTTTAGTAGGCCCAAATCACTTCCAAGCCTCTAATAGCCTCCAATGCCAAAGTTCTATAGCTAATTTCATGTCTAGGTGTGTTAGAGTTCCCTAAGGATCTCAAGGATCCCGGGAAGTGCTCACACCTAGACCTTTTATCAAATAATAACTAATTTAGGTGCAGTGTGAAAAGGCCAACTCTGATATGCCAAAGTTCAGAGAGATCTCACGGGTCTCAAGGCAGTAACCAAATCAGAGGGGTAAAACCTAGTATTCTAAGAGTAAGTAGTAATGCATAACAATTTGAAAGAGTTTAATAGAAAGGTCTTAAGACTGAAAAAGAACTTCTAAAATCATTAGTACTGAAAAAATTTGAGGGAAAGTGTGAAGAAAACAATTGGCAATCAGGACCAAGTCATAGAACAAGTTTCAGGAACAACTTCCACACAAGGGCATAGGGGTTGGGAACACAAAGGGTATATCTTAATGGAGCATAGAAATGACAGGACATAGAGAGTTTTATAGATGCAACAAAGATCACAGCAGAAACATGCATCTAAACCACACAACTAGAATTACTTTAAAGAGATTAACCGATTTAGTAGGAATGAAACAGAACAGGAAAGGACTTAAATGAGCATACTGGGCAAGTATTAATAATGGAGGCATACTAATTATATAGAAGCAGAGTTTAGGAAAGACAGTAGTTAGTCCAGACAGGCTTAAGTTACATATGCAGACATGCTAAATAAGACAACAAACAAGCAAGTAAAGTGGAAATATACTAATCATAGGTTTGAATAGGCAGTATTAGACATGCTTGGATAAGCAGTAAACAGAAACATGAATAGACTAAGGCATATGAACTAAAGCAATAAGTAAAAAAATATGTTTGATTCTTAAAAATTTAATCAGAAGCATACCTAGTTAAAGAAAGAAAAGCACAAGATGTGAGAAAGGTAGTATGTAACTTCCAGCCTTGGCTTGCAGCCGGCTAGAATGACAAAGATCACAAGTAGCAAAGAGAGCAAAAAGAGAGCCTTTTAGAGTGTAAAAAGTAGTGGTTTTGAACTATATCGTTCGTTTTCCAGAAGCTAAAATAAGAAGGGGTTTATATAGTAATCAAAAGCTTAACAAAATAAGGTAAGAGATCAATTAAGTAGCAAATTAGGGAAGTCCATGGAATCAATCACACATGTAAATCAACAAGTCCTTCCCTTAATCAAGGGATAATAAAAATCAATGGTAAAAGCATGCTAGGCATTTAAGGAAAAGAATCAAGTAAGGTTTGGGTATAGAATAGGTAATTAGGGGTAAACGAACAGAACTTTCAATTAAGGAAACAATCAGTAAAAATCAGCAAAATAACAAAAAAGGCAAGGGAAAATTAATTAAGGCAAGCAATTCAATTAAATCGAGTAGAGAGGTGAGAATCGAAAGTTTAAGGGAAAGTGTTCAAATCAAACCAGAAAATAAGGAATTTAGAATAATCAAGGGTTCAATCAAAGAGAAAATCATGAAATAGTCAGCAAATTTAACAGATAAAATAAGGTAAGAAATGAATAGTCAGGATTTGACACATATTTTTAACAAAACAAATAGTTAAAATGACACTGATTCAAGGAGAAAGATACATGTCTTAACATGAATAGTCAGGATGAACACAAGCATATAGAATCAGTGAAGGGTCAGTAGAATCGTATTAAGACAAGAAAATCACGAGAAATCACAAGAACCCAAAGCAAGAACACAGTCGATATACCAGTGCTCAGAAACCAAACGAAGAACATTAAAAAATTAGGGCTTTCAGTACAAGCGAGTTAAGGTTGTAGCAAACTTACAAAATCAGTCAAAACACATGAGAAGCAGAAGATCAAACACTAAAAAATCATCAAACATTTTTAAAAAAAAAATTCCGGAAACCCTAGTTTAAAAATAGATGAAAATCACTTGAAAATCATACGATTCTTGTATGAAACAAGTCTAAATCATCTCAGATCATTACAGATCTAAGAGGTTCAGAAAAAGAAATTAGGGTTTCGAAGAGAACAACACAGAGGTGAAGAAACATGCTTAGAAATGCATAGATCATAGTCAGTATATGACGATCTTACTCGGAATCACATTGGAATGGCCTAAAACAGGCGAGAAACGGACCATAGATGCAAGTCAACTAGCGCTGGTCCCTTGAGGACCCTTGAGATGGCAAGACTAACATGATGGAGGCCACTAGAGGACTGGGGATGGTGAGAAATCATCATAGATAGCAATATATGAGTGTTCGTGAGGTTTGATTAGGGTTAGGTTTGAGAGAGGAGAGGGATTTCAGGGCGGCAGACGGTTGAAATGAAAAATGTTTGGGGGAGGGGAGGGGAGGGGAGGCTCGTTTGGCTTATTTTAGGAAGGGTCATTTATGGCCGTTGATAGGATTTTGGGGCCAGATCGGGTATCTAGGCTTGGGCTAAGTAATTTTAATTGGGACTGGGCTGGTAATTGGGTTGAATTAGGGCTGAAATTAAAATAAAAATTGGCCAGATTTTAAATAGCCACTTTAATAACCATATAATTTATAAAAAATAATAATTATTTCCAAAAAATATTTTCATGTACGAAAATGATTTAAAATAGTTGTTTAACATTTTAAAAATTTAAAATATCATTTTATGCATAAATAATGTAATTATATGTTAACATGGGCTATTATTGCAAAGATATGCAATTTAGCTTAAAAATATAAATGCAATTATAAAAAATGCACTAAAAATATTTAAACAATTATGATGGCATAAATAATGAATTTAAATAACTAAGTCCTCACAAAAGTAATTTGAAGAAAAATTATGGGATATTTTATAAATAAAAGAGGAGAAGTAAATTGATTTGGATTTTTTAAAATTATAGAAAAATGCTTATGCATGCTTATAAATGCATATGTGCTATTTTGAAAGTGTGTGTGTTATATATATATATATAAATGTTAAAAATATATGAGGAAAAAATGGGTATCAATAGCTGCCCCTATTTATTCAGGAAGGATAAAATTGTTTTTGGATAAAGAAATGATGGCCAATTTGACTGGACGAGATGTTTTGAAAGACAAAATCGCCGGACTCTGGTCTTGAGTTGCCTACATATCCCTGGTCTTACCGGAATAAGGCCATGTATAGTTCTGCATTCATTGGCAGAATATACCGATGAAGTCGTTGCAAGAACGGACACGAGATGCAAGAGAGGCTATGGTGAGCGGTTAAGGTTTGAGACAGTTGAAGGAAATGAAGCGAGGTCGCTCTTGCTAGGATAGCAGTTTCTTGTTGGTCATCTGCAGATGAAACTATGCTACCGACATGTATTTGTGCGAAAATTTAAACATGATGCAGATTGCCTTTAGACCATGCAGGTTGTCTTTGGACGGTTAAAGATGACGTCCTTGGACCATGACGTCTTGGGCTATGAATTGTTTAGTAAGGGATTCGCAGGCCATGAAATGGTGTTCTCGAGCCATTCAGATGGTGACTCCGAATCATGACGCCTTTGAATAACGATATGCAAATTTGAGGGATCCTCATGCCATGGCATGATGTCTTCTGGCTATGAGGATAATGCCTTTTAGACTATGGCGCCTTTGTATAGGTTGGTGATATTTCAGACCGTGAGATGCAATAATATGATGCTTCCAAGACAAGGCTTAGTCTTATGAAGGGCAGCGCTTAGCACGATTGAAAAGCAAATATATAGTACTAGAAATAGAGCAATATTTGTGCAAAGAGGGACAATGCTTAGTCCCATACAAATGCGGAGACAGGGATTATCCTCATGCATATATGGAGGCAGGGATTAGCCTCATGCAAATGTGGAGACAAGGATTAGCCTTATGCAAGTATGGAGGCAAGGATTAGCCTCATGCAAATGGGAGACAAGGATTAACCTCATGCAATATAGAGGCAAGGATTATCCTCATGCAGATAGGGAGGAAGGGATTGGCCTCATCCAAGTATGGATGCAAGGATTAGCCTCATGTAAATATGGAGGCAGGGATTAGCCTCATGAAAATAGGGAGGTAGGGATTAGCCTCATGCAAATGGGAGGCAAGGATTAGCCTCATGCAGATAGGGAGGATGGATTAGCCTCATGCAGATAGGGAGGCAAGGATTATCCTCATGCAGATAAAGTGGAAGGGATTAGTCTCATGCAAGTATGGATGTAAGGATTAGCCTCATGCAAATATGGAGGCAAGTATTAGCCTCATGCAAATAGGGAGGCAGGGATTAGCCTTATGCAGATAGGGAGGCTGGGATTAGCCTCATGCAAATATGGAGGTAGAGATTAGCCTCATAAAAATATGGAGGCAGGGATTAGCCTCATGCAAATAGGAGGTAGGGATTAGCCTCATGCAGATAGGGAGGCAGGGATTATCCTCATGCAAATATGGAGGCATTGATTAGCCTTACGCAAATAGGGAGTCAGGAATTAGCCTTATGCAAATATGGAGTCAGGGATTTACCTCATACAGATAGGGAGGCAGGGATTAGCCTCATACAAATATGGAGGCAAGGATTAGCCTCATACAAATATGGAGATAGGGGTTAGCCTCATGCAAATATGGAGGCAAGGATTATCCTCATGCAGATATGGAGGCAAGGATTAGCCTCATGCAAGTGTGGAGGCAATGATTAGCCTCATAAAAATATGGAGGCAGGGATTAGCCTTATGCAGATATGGAGGTAGGGATTAGCTTCATGTGAATGTAGAGGCAAAGATTAGCCTCATGCAAGTATAGAGGCAGTGATTAGCCTTATGCAAGTGTGGAGGCAAGGATTTGCCTCATGCAAGGAGCAGGAAAATAAGAGTAACATATGTCTTTGATGGAGATACATTCAATGTCTGATGGCCTGATTGACAGTTATCTTTCTACGTGAATATATTTGCGGATGTTATCATTACATCAGGCGTGCCTGCATTCAAAGAAAAATTGTAAGTTTTATGAGGGGAGGTTGGTTCGTGCTTTCATCCGCTGGCCTTTCTTTGCTCCGTTCTGGAGGCCTTTTCGAGTTTCCCTAGGCAACACCTGACTGTCATAGAAATAGTGTTTTTGAAAATATGCAATTATTCATTTTAGAAACGTATTGATATATCAAGTGATTTTTAAATGAACTAGTGACTGTAACACATTTCAAAGACATCGCAGCTCTTTTACGTTGGAATTTTGAGGGTCCTCCTCAAAATTCTACCCCAGCTTGGTAGATGATATTTTAACCGTTTGCAGACAATGAGCCTTGTTGAACCTACTTCAGAATTTTGAGAATCCTTCTCAAAATTCTTCCCCAGTTTCTTAACCAATTTCTGATCGTTTGACATATGTTGGCGTTGGCTGGACTTGCTCTGGAATCTTGAGGGTCCTCCTCAAAATTCTGCACCAGTTTCTAATCTTGGGGGAAAATGGAAATTTTTATTATGATATGACCGAACCCATAAGGCTGCCTACGTATCCCCTCTTAAATGGGAATCATGTCAAGCGTAATTCAATTACATCAGATGAGGAAATATAAATAATCTAAGCATAGTATCTCTTGACTGTGTCTGAATTGATTGATTTTGGCCAGATTTCTCTATCCATTTATGCAAGTATGAGTGCTCCTCCTGTCACTACCCTGTGAACCATGTACGGACCTCGCCAGTTAGGAGAGAATTTTTGTTTTACTTCATCTTGATGTGGGAAGATCTTCTTCAACACCATATGTCCTGGTGCAAATTGCCTTGGTTTGACCCTTTTGTTGAAAGCTCTGGACATTCTGTTATGATAAAGTTGGCTGTGACACACTGCATTCATCCTCTTTCCATCGATAAGGGCCAATTGTTCATAGCGACTCTTTATCCACTCTGCATCGCTGAGTTCAACTTTTTGTATGATTCTTAAAGAAAAAATCTCTACCTCGGTTGGGATAACAGCCTCGGTACCATAAACCAACATGTAGGGAGTTGCCCGGTTAATGTGCGAACTGTAGTGCGGTATCCCAATAAAGCAAAAGGTAGCTTTTCGTGCCATTGTTTGTGGTTCTCTACCATCTTACTTAGTATCTACTTGATGTTTTTCTTGGCGGCTTCTACAGCTCCATTCATCTGAGGTATGTAGGTTGTGGAATTCTTGTTCTTGATTTTGAAAGTTTCACACTTGGCTTTCATCAGATCATTGTTGAGATTGGCGGCATTATCAGTAACAATGGACTCGAGAACTCCGAATCGGCAAACAATATGATCTTTGACAAAGTCTGCGACGACTTTCTTTGTTACATCTTTGTAGGATGTAGCCTCTGCCCATTTTGTAAAGTAATCAATGGCTACCAGAATAAACCTGTGTTTTTTTGAAGCAGTGGGCTCAATCGGACCATTGACATCCATTCCCCAAGCGGCGAATGGACAAGGCAAGCTTGTTGTATTGAGCTCATTTGGTAGCACTTTTATCATATCGGTATGCACCTGGCATTGAAAGCATTTGCGTACATACTGAATACAATCTGTCTCCATGGTCATCCAAAAGTAACCGGCCCTAAGTAACTTCTTAGCCAAGATAAAACCATTCATGTGTGGGCCACAAGTTCCGGCATGTACATCCTCAAGCAGTTTAGAAGCTTCTTTTGCGTTGACACATCTTAACAATCCCAAATATGGAGATCTTCTATACAGATTTCCTCCGCTGTGGAAGAAGTGATTGGACAATCTTCGAAGTGCGTGTTTCGGAGTGCGATTTGCATGCTCCAAATATTCTCCCTTTGACAAATACTCCTTGATATCATGGAACCAAGGCTTTCCATCTTTTTCTTCTTCAACATGAGCATAATATGCCGGCTGATTATGGATTCTTACCGGGATGGGATCAATGAAATTATCATCTGGATGCTGTATTATAGATAACAAAGTGGCTAATACATCGGTAAACTCATTCTGAATTCTGGGAACATGTCAGAATTCTACCTTTATGAACCTCTTTCTCAATTCCTGCACATGGTGCAGATATGGAAATATCTTGAAATTCTTGGTAGCCCACTCTCCTTGTACCTAGTGCATAAGCAAATCTGAATCACCAATCACCAGCAGCTCCTGAATGTTTATGTCGATTGCCATGTTGAGCCCTAGTATGCATGTTTCATATTCCACCATGTTGTTGGTGTAGGGAAATCTGAGATTAGCATATACGGATAATGTTGACTCATTTTTGATACCAAAACTGCTCTAATGCCCACTCCTCCGAAATTTGTAGCTCCATCAAAGAACATCCTCCAATTGTCATATACTTCAGTAATATCTTCTCCTACAAATAATACTTCTTCATCATGAAAATACATTTTCAAGGGTTCGTATTCTCCTCCCACAAGATTTTTAGCAAGATGATCTACCAATGCTTGTCCTTTGATTGCCTTTTGAGTTACATAGACGATTTCGAACTCACTCAACAGTATCTGCGACTTGGCTAACTTCCTAGTCGGCATGGGTGTATGGAATATGTACTTCAGAGGGTCCATCCTGGATATAAGGTATGTAGTATAGGCATAGAAGTAATGTCTCAATTTCTGATCTGTCCAGGTCAAAGCATAGCAAGTGCATTCCAGCAGAGAGTACCGTGCTTCATAAGTTGTGAAATTCTTACTCAAATAATATATAACTTGCTCCTTCTTCCATGCCTCATCATGTTTCCTCATAAAACATCCGAAGGCTCCGTCCAAAACAGATAGATAGAGTAAAAAAGGCCATCCTGGTTCCGGTGGGATCAGAACTGGTGGTGTGGACAGGTACTCCTTGATCTTGTCAAAAGCTTTATGACAATCCTTGGTCCAACTTGTCTCGGCATCTTCCCTCAGCATCTTGAAGATGGGTTCACATATGACTATGGACTGTGCTATGAAGCGACTGATATTATTAAGATGTCCTACGAAGCTCATCACATCCTTTTTGCTCCTAGGTGGTGGTAACTCCTGAATTGATTTGACTTTAGATGGATCCAACTCGATCCCTCGACAACTGATAATAAATCCCAGTAACTTTCCTGTGGGAACCCCAAATGCACATTTTGTGGGGTTCAGCTTCAAGTTGTACCTCCTTAGCCCATCAAAAAACTTTTTCAAGTCTCCTATGTGATCTGTTACTCTCTTAGATTTGATAATGATATCATCTACATACACCTCTATATCCTTGTGTATCATATCATGGAGGTGGTTTTCATGGCTCTCATGTAGGTAGCCCCAGCATTCTTCAGATCAAATGGCATCATCTTGTAATAGTACACCCCCCAAGGTGTGATAAAAGCTGTTTTCTCCTTGTTTTCTTCATCCATCCAGATCTGGTGATAACCCATGAAGCTATCTACAAAGGATTATCGTTCATTCTTGGCACAATTTTCAATCAAAATGTGTATGTTTGGTAGTGGAAAGTCCTCCTTGGGACTTGCTCTATTTAAATCTCGATAGTCAATACATACTCTAACTTTCCCATCATTCTTCGGAACTATCACAATGTTAGCTAACCAGGTTGGGTACTCAACCACCCTAAGAACTTTGGCTTTGATCTACTTGGTAACTTCCTCCTTGATTTTCAAGCTCATGTCTAGTTTGAACTTTCTGAGTTTCTGCTTCACTGGCGGACACTTGGGATGAGTAGGCAACTTGTGAGCCACTATGGGCGTGATCAAACAGGTCATGTCATCATATGACCATGCGAAAGTGTCCTCATACTCTTTTAGGAAACGGATGTACTCTTCCTTTTCTATTGGTGAAAAGTGAATGCTGATGCGAGTCTTCTTGACGATCTCGGTGTCCCGAAATTTACTGCTTAGGTTTCGTCCAGATTAGACATGGGCTTATTCTCAAAATTTTCGACTTCCCTAACAACTTCCTTGGGTATTTCATATTCTGAATCACTATTCTTATGTTGCGTTTCCTCGTTACATGTCACAGTCACCGGTTCATCAAGAAAAGGAATAATAACGCCATAGAAAGAAAAAATGTAAAAATAGTAATGCATAATAAAGAGCAAATGTATTTGGTTAAAACTGAAAAAAATAGCCAGACAAGTACGGCTCGATGAATCGAGCATATATTTTGAAACAAGTAAATCTTAAAGCAAAATTACTGGAAATCTTAAATGTCTATAATGGCTATAGAAGTAAAATCTTCCCAACTACCTAGGGACTCGGCGGGCCCGGGATGGTGTGGCGGTCCAGTTCCTAAGAACAACTCCCTTATTTACAGTCTGAATAGTGAGGCCTTCCTCCTCATCCTCCTCAATTATGGCACTGTAGTCCATGTCTTCATCCTCCAAGAACAGATTCTTCAACCCAGCTAGTGCTTCTTCTTCTGCCCATATTGTATCGTCTTAGTGAAAAACTTGATCTAGACGTGGCACTTGTTGCTCGAGAGGGTAATACGGTCTGTGCTATGGAGGTGACCAATCATTATATTCTTTCCATGTGTACTAATATCCTAGCCCAAATGTGGTACTATGACCCCTCAGCCATATCAATTTAGTGATACCTTGAAGGTTCTTCCCCATCCCTTTCCCGGGATCATACCTAGACCATGCCAATATTCTTTCTATTTTGCTGCTCCACCATTTTTCCTTCTCAACGGCGTTGACATGCTCAATGTGATGATAGGTTTCCCCTCCTAGCTTTTTCTATGTCCAGTAGCCAGGATGGTTTGATTAGTGTAAATGGGGTTATTCCCATCTCTGTGAATGATCACCTCCTGACGATTCTATTCGAACTTCACGACTTGATGTAGTGTGGAAGGCATGGATCCGGTGGCGTGGATCCATGGTCGGACCAACAGAAGATTGCATGAGGCTGGTATGTCGAGCACTTGAAACTCAACGTTAAACCAAGTTGGCTCCATCTGCAAGCAAAGGTTGATTTCCCCGATTGTGGCCCTTTGAGACCCACCGAAAGCTTTCACGTTCATACTTCCTATTCGTATTTCATGATAACCTTTGTCCAACCTTTTTAAAGTGTCCAACAAACAAATATTGAGGCTTGAACCTCCGTTAACCAAGGCCCTGGCAATGAATTTGTTTTCAAATTGCACTGTGATATGCAATGCTCGATTGTGATTCAACCCCTCAGGCGGTAGCTCATATTTATGAAAGATGATCTATGACTTTCCAGTACCTCCGCTACCATATTGGCCATTTCTCCACCAGTGATGTTATCAGGCACATAAGCCCCGCTCATCACTTTCATTAAAGAATTCTTATGCGTCTCTAAATTTTGCAACAGTGACATGATGGATATCTGAGCTGGGGTTTTGTTCAGATGGTCAACGACGGTATAGTCCTTTGCTTGTACTTTCCTCCACATGTCATTTGGCCCTGTTTCAATGATAGGCTACCTGGTAGTGGCATCCTTACTTGGTCCTTCCAAGTGTTCGAGTGTATAGACTCTTCTGGTCCTAGTCATTCCTTGTGCAGCATCAGATTTCTCTACCTTTGCCTTCCCTTTTTGCCGAGATTCGACAACATAATCCCAAGGTATTGCTTTTGAAATGAAAGGAGGTGTGGTTGATACTGTCACTATAAAATGTGTGACCACTTCTACTTCAAATGGAGCAGGGGTGGCCATAGGCAGAGCCACCTCTACCTCAAATGGAGCCAGTGCGCTACCTCAACCTCGATTGGTGACTGAGTCTGTACCACAATAGGAGTAAGTGAGAAGACACTAACTTTAAAGTCCTTCTCAAATAAGCCTGATAGACCCCTCAGGGTCCCATTCTTCATTTGTCTCTATCACATGTACCCTACCAATCTATGATCAGGGAGGGGGTTATTGCAGACATTAGGTGTGGCTTCCTTTTCATGTATGACCTTGTTGTCAATTAGCGTCTGGATCTTATCCTTCAATGTTCGGCACTCAACAATAGTGTGCCCCTTTATACCGGAATGGTATGCACAAGTTTTGTTTGGATTGACCCATTGGGATGGATTTTCTAATTCCACAGCAGGAACGGGAGTGACGTAGCTCGCGACTTTCAACCTCTCATACAAGTGGTTGATGGGTTTAGGAATGGTGGTGTATTGTCTAGGTGGTTTGTGGTCAAAATTGGGTCTTGGTATTGGATAATTATGGCGAGTTGGATGTGACTGGAAATGAGATGGCATAGAGTTATAGGTGTGATGGATAGTGTCTGGTTGGGAATATCTGGAGGATGAGGTTGATATGTGGGTGGAGGTATTTGATATGTGGATGGAGGTGTTTGATATGTAGGTGGAGGTGTTTGATATACAGGTGGAGGTGTTTGATATGCGGGTGGAGGTGTTTGATTGGTAAATGGAGATTTTGGGCCCTGAGCCACCATTTTCGCCCCAACGTCTCTCTTATTTGATATGCCACCTGATTGTAATGCCTTATTTGTGGCCTGTAGTGCCTCAAAATTTGTTACCATCCTGCTCTTGATGCATTCTTCAATTCTTTCTCCCAGTTTGATGATATCAGAGAATTTATAATTTTCAATAGCCATCAATCTTTCATAATACTACGAATCCTGTGCTTTGACAAAGAACTTATTCATCTGTTCCTCGTCCAAAGATGGCCTGACTTTGGCTGCTTCCAGCCTCCAACGTGTAGTATATTTGCGGAAGGTTTCGGTGGGTTTCTTCTTGAGATTTTGGATGTAGAAAACATCTGGTGCATTTTCTTTGTTGAACCTGAACCGGTCCATGAAATCAGACGCCATACTTATCCAATTGGACCATTTCTTGGGAATATGGCTGATATACCAGGACAAGGCATCTCCAGTAAGACTCCTCATAAAGAGTTTCATTCGGATATTTTTGTCTTTTCCGACCCCGACAAGCTTCTCACAATAGGTCCTTAGATGAACCCTGGGATCACCTGTACCATCAAACATCTCTAACTTGGGAGGTTTGTACCCTCTGGCCATTCTACATCTGGCTGTATGCATAAGTCTTCATAGTTCAAACCTTCTATTCCTTCTTCGACACCCTAAACCCGACTTGTCAACATCTTGAGTTCTTCGGCCATGTTTTTAATGAGCAGGTCCTTCTCGGGGGATTCCGGTGCATAGGAAATTGGTTGGATAGAGTGAGGTACAATTTCCACATAGGGTTTCTTTGATGGGTGCTAGGGACTTGGGTGTAATGATGGTCATTGGTTGAGTTTTGAGGATCAGGAATGGATTGTGGTGTGTTTTGGGGAGTGTGGTAAGTGGTGGTTGGTGGGTACTAAATTGGTTGATGGTGATGTTGTGGCGGAGTTGGTATTGGTAATGGATTGAGATTTTGGTGTGGGGTTGCATATTGATTTGATGCGAGAGGATTTTGTGGATATTGATTTTGTGTGTTTTGGAAGGGGGAGGGTGTAGGGTTCTTTGTGTTTTGTTGGTTGATGTCGGGGACATCAGGGTGAGTGATTAGTTTGCCAAGTTGCGAACCTATTCAAGTTCTCCTTGTAATTCTAATATCTTTTGTTCCAGTCTCAAGACTAGATCATTTGGTGTCGGGGTACTCCGTCCATCTGATGTTCCTGCATTTTCAATATTCTCCTTTCGGATACCACTTAAGTCGTCCATTTATGCTTTTCCTTTGCCTTTTGTATTTCTTGGAGGAGGAGGAGGTGGAGGCCCTCTAGATTTGGTGTGATATACTAATGACGACAATATGAGCAAACCAACCTTAGGGATGGGAATAAAGAATAAAGAAAAAACAAAAGGTAGATAAGTCAGTGAGGATTCTAAGATATTTGCAGTATTTAAGTACATATTGCGGGAATGTAAATTCGTGTTCTAATTTGGGAGCCTCGTTGTGAGGCCTAGAGACAAATAGATTTGGAGAGCTTTAGATGCCAATAAATACTTCATTTTATAATGTAAAAAATAGATGAATCCCAAAATGACACTAAGACAAAAGAAAAGTAAGTCACTACTGGCACTTGGCCTTATTACATTTAGGAAAGCAAATAAATCTATCCTACTTGGTCCCACAATAACCTTCCCCAGATTCAATCTTCTTGATTCCATCATACAGGTTCCTCAGCTCTCGCGGTCCCAGTAGTAGGTAGGCTCTGGCCAGATGTCCTCCTTCACTTCCTTCGGCATTCTGGAAATCCTCGATCCTCTTTATGACTTTATCCTCAAGCTCCACTAATCCTCGCTCCAGATGTTCCAACTTTCTGTTTGAAGTGATAGCCATTTCTTTCCATTCATCGATCAACCTCATATTTCTCTTGTGTATTTCCCGGTGCTCATTCTCGGAGTCATGGACCCTCTAGTGCAGCCTGTTGTACTTGACTTGAGATTCAGCTTCTTCGTCAATGATCCTATTCCCTTGACCAGCTCCTGGCCTTACCATCCTCTTCAGATTGTCTTCTAACTATGCTGGGTAGAGAGGTTCACACCCCGCATGATACTCGTCTGGCTCAATGGTGTTATTTTCCACAATGATCTTGTAGTGCCACGTGTGTTGAGCTTGGCATTTGTAAGGAACATCGTCATTCTGAAACTCGGCTCTGAAGTGGCTCATCTTGGCAATCCTGGTACAACCTACTTCCTGCCTGCCTGCCTGCCTCATAACCCGGATAGGGACATAGGGTATATCCCACTCAACCCGATCAACACCAAGTGTGGAGCGTCCCTGGATCTGATGATGAATTCGTCTGTCAGGAACCATTCAAACATCTGTTGTACCTGTTCCTCAGTCAGATTGTCGAAGAACTCTACCCATTCTTTGGCACTTTTCGGCTAAGCAAACCTGTCCGGAATGTAAGTCATCCGCTTGGGGTGGTGGAAGGCATTATGGTCGTTCCAAGCCCTTCGCAGAAATTCTTGGTATAATGACCTTCTAAAGATGTTCTAATAACCACAACTGTAGCAATAGATTAGAACCCTCGAAATGTGTGATCCCCCTTTGACAGCATTCTAGAGCCCTATAGATGTCGGCTATGGGGACTATAGTGTATGTTTGTCCATTGACCTCTTTCATCAGAGTCTTGGCGACCATTGCCAACCTAGTGTGGATTATTTCCCTTTTAATTGGGAATACTATCAAGCCTAAGAAGCATACGGTGAACACGAACACCCTGCGGTGGATGTGTCCCATAGAAGTGATAGAGAGCTCATTGTGGAAGGTGCGGTAGGACTTGCTGTGGCCATATCTCTCGTACCGGTATTCAAAGGGTATGTATGACTTCTCCAGGCATACCAAGTCAACATTTTTCTTCAACCCCATCATCTTTAGGAACCCTTTACCAGTACTGTTCTCTAGTACTAACAACCTAGGGCTATCCCAAGTCAATCCCGCAAGTCCCCCAATTTCTTTTAGGAGTGGGGTCATTTCTATGTCGCCGAAATGGAACACAACCCTTTCACTGTCCCAAAACAAAGTGGTAGCCTCGATCAACCTGTTGTTTGGCTGGATGTCTAGTAGAGAAGGCAAATTTGCCAAATACTTTCTTACATGTTTCTTGTCACTTGAGGAAAGGTCCTCCCACCAATCTATCAGCAATGGTGGGATGTTGCTAACCATACTGAATCTGGGGACCTCGTGCCTTATTTTCTGCAAAACAAAAGGGTTAGGCCCTTCTCCCCCACCAGACTCTGCTATTTATCATTCATGATTAGCATATTGGCATTTAGTTCTCCAATTTAAAGCATAGAACATGGTTGTGTCCGTTAGGATTATGGAAATCCCGGTGGAATTTTGGATAAGGGTCGTCTTAAAAGATTATTATGTGGACAACATATTAATTCGGCAGGTTTGACCATGATGCATGCATAATTTCAATCAGAGTTAGGTTACTATAGGGGTCTAGACTGGTACCCCTCAAGCGGACAACTTGAGAGGGAAAGGCACGGAACTGTCGACTGCACCACTGATCGACTAGTTTTATCGCAAATAAGCCTTTCTAAATTTAAGGGTAATAAATAGGAAGAGCGCACGTGTGAAATATGATGTTGAGAATGATTTATGCAATAATAAATAGCACGTTGTCAAGTATTTGCACGTAAAAATAATAAATGCAGTATTTAAATAATTGAAAGACAGTTACACAAAAAGAAAACAAAGAGACAAGTCACTTTCAAGAATAAAAGAATCATAAATGCTTAAAGAATAGACAGTTAAATCCAAATAAGGGTAAAGGGTACGAGATAAGGCATGCTTGGACTAATTCGCAAAAGATAAGTTTGTTATAGTAAGATCCTAAACTCTCCTCAGCAGAGTCGCCACGCTGTCGCACCCTTTTTTCCCCTTCTCGGAGAGAAGTCCGGGTTTCGACGTTCATAGGGGTAATAACTCATTTCCTTTTGGGATTTGGGTATTTGAAGAGTCGCCACCTACCGGGTTATGGTGCGTTAGGGAACCTAGAGCGATTAACTCTTAGACTAGTTTGCATTACCAGAGATTTAGGATAAGGGCTCGAAATAACCTTGCGGGGAAGGTGTTAGGAACCCCTCTTGTGTCACGACCCAAAATCCACTAAGGGTTGTGATGGCGCCAGACTCCACTATCACGCATGCCAACAACAACTAACTAGTTTAAATATTTTCTGAAATCACTTCTTTTATGCATTTAAACAATACGTAATAAATTTCACTAAATAAATGATGAAACATTTAACAATTTTAAATTCTGAATAAAACCCTAAACATCCCCAGAACCCGGTGTCACAAGTGCATGAGCTATTTCTAAGAAACAATACAATATAACATCCGTCCGGAATACAATGGACAGAAAGTAAATACAATATACTGGAAGGGACTATACTAGCTGCGGTCCGCCTCGAGTAATGCAACTCACCTAGTCCTAGTATCATCCGTGTTGCTACGCCCAGTAGGCCACTAGTAGTACATGAGCATGTGCTACAAAAATGCACAGAAGTGTAGTATGAGTACAAGAGCAACGTGTACTCAGTAAGTATCCCGTCTAATCTCGAAGAAGTAGAGACGGGAGGTCGACTTCGACACTTACTAAGGGTCCAATAATGTTATATCAATAGTATGTTAAATCGTGGGTTTTTATAAACATGATTTTTAATCCAATAGAATGAAGCAAGTAAACAACTATTTCTTTTATAGGAAACGTTCCAAATTCCCTTTCATCATTTATACAATTATTCTCAAGCCGGGAAGAGGTTATAACAACTTTAATAAGTTTTAAGGCAAGCAATACAAGCATGCGCAAATCATACCGAGGACGTACGACCCGATTCAACAGAAAATAAATTGTGTACTGCCGAGGTTCAAACGACATGAACCATAGATGCATCTATTTAATCTACCGAGGTGTTTGGCCCGTTCCATAATTTAAACACACAGACAGTCAATCAAGAAGTCATCAGGAAATAATTATCAAAGAAAAACCAATTCTCTTTTAACAATTTAAGAAAATGAAGTTTAAATCCTTTTTTAGAAATTCATTCTCTAATTCGATGTGATTTAAGCAGTCCAAGCTGTCACACAATATTCCAAGTACAATATGCTTTTGGGTCCTAGACTACCCGGACTTAAACATAATAGTAGCTACGCATGGACTCTCGTCACCTCGTGCGTACGTAGCCCCCGCAATTAGGAGCACATAACCAATTATTTCACCTATGGGGACAATTCCCTCTTACAAGGTTAGAAAGGAGACTTACCTCGTTCCGAAGTTCCAAAACCGGCATTCCACGCCCTTCCGAAGACTTGAATTGGTGCTAATTAATCCAAAAATAGTCAATGATTATGCAAATTCATTAATATATTATAAACTACTCATATTAATCCAATTTATAACAATTCCTAACCCCGATCGGAAAGTTGACGAAAATGCCCTCGGGCCCACGTGCCCGGATTTCCAAAATTGTCGAAGAATAAGTTTACCCTTAGCCTCACGAACTCAAATATACAATTTACTCTCATATTCACATCCAAAATCGTGGTCAAAATCCAAGAATATCAATTTTCTAGGTTTTCCCTCAAACCCCAAGTTTCTACCTATTTTCATACTAAAATCCGAAGTAAAACCATGTATTTAGTGTCTAATGAGTGGAACAACTTACCTTGACATAGATAGAGAAAATCTCTCTTCCAAAAGCTTCAAAATTGCCTAGCCCCAAGTGAAAATTGGAGGAAATGAGCCTAAACTCATTTTTTAAAGATAGCTCACTACCTCCAGGTGCGAACCAATGGCCGCTTCTGCGATCTTTCCCCAAGCCTCCTACTTCTGCATCTGCGCTTCCCCTTCCGCAGGTGCAGTCCCATATCTACTGCAAAATGACCATATCTGCGGTCCCATCCTAGCCGCCCATTTTCGCTTCTATGACTCGACCATCGCAGGTGTGGTCCCGCTTCAGCAGCTACATGGCTGTATCTGCGGTCCCTTCACTTCCAGTCCAAAACCGCATCTGTGGTTCTTGTGGCCGCTTCTGCGGCTCTGTACGTGTGGCCCAATTCTCGCAGGTACGGTTATGACAGAAACCAGCAAGTTTAGCCTTCTAAAAGTTCCATTTTCAATCCGTTAACCATCCGAAATCCACCCGAGGCCTTTGGGACCCCAACCAATCATACCAACCAGTCTCAAAACACATTACAGACTTGATCGAGGCCTCAAATCGCATAAAATAATGCTAAAATCATGAATCGGCCTCCAATCCAAGCTTTATGAACTTCAAAGTTTCAAACTTCTACTTTTGATGCTTAAACCTATCAAATCACGTCCGATTGACTTCAAATTTTGCACACAAGTCATATTCGACATTACAGACCTACTCTAACTTTCGGAATCAGATTCCGACTCCGATATCAAAAAGTCCGCTTCCAGTCAAACTTCTCAAAAACCTTCAAATTCCTACCATTAACCAAATGGCTCCAAAATGCTCCACGGACATCCGAATTCACTTCCGATCGCGCTACTAACTCCAGAATCACCATACGGAGCTACTCCCAGATTCGGAATCCCAAACGGATATCAATAACACTTAAGTGGACTTCTACCCAAACTTATGTAATTTCTTCCAAAAATCCCAACTTTCACAATAGGCGCCAAAATGCTCTTGGGTCATCCAAAACCCGATCTGGGCATACATCCAAGTCCAAAATCATCATACGAACTTGCTGGAAGCTTCAGATCCCGATTATGAGGTTGTTTACTCTGAAATCCAATCTTAGTTAATTCTTCCAACTTAAAGCTTCCGAAATGAGAATTCTCTTTCCAAATCAACTCCGGACTTCCCGAAATTCAATTCCGACCATGCGTACAAGTTATAATACCTGAAGTGATGTTGCTCATGGCGACTGCTGAATGACGAGCTAGAGCTCAAAACGACCGGTCGGGTCGTTACATTCTCTCCCACTTAAACATACTTTCGTCCTTGAACATGCTAAGAACTACGATGAGGTTGTCCGAAATCACTGTTTAACACCTCAAGCACCTACCCATGCTATCACAATTCAGCTGGGCATTTTTGCTTGATCACTGTGAAGATATCCCTTTTTCACTTAAGCATATAACCCTTAGACCCCAATTCCAATATCCAGAATTTTTCGCCAGGCCTGTTTCCAACATACGAACACCGTATCAATCACCACACGATGTACTAGAACATGATTGCATACCTTCGTTGAGTTCATACCTTGAACCGCTTTATTCACAGGACCACAATAACATTCTCTAATCAAATTCGTCGAAATTCCACGAATTTGATGCTCCCATTGTACCTCATGACCTACATAGGTCTTGCTCTAACTCTTACAATACCTCCAAGACTGAAGATGGGTAGAAATTCATACCCAACCCCCGAATCAACAAATCATTGGGCCTATACTCCTGACAAGAACCATCACCTCATTCTGAACCGAATAATGGTCTTAGATCCTTAATATACTTCATAAAATCAGCTTGCACTGATCCTAAATCCAATGATCTCGTCTCACCCAATACGAACTGCCCAGGCAATAAGCCATCCCGAACATGACCAAAACTTTCACTTGATGCCACACTGTGTTGATAGGCTACCAATTCGAATGCGTTACGAAAGGAAGATGAAATCTAGAAGGAACTACTCAACTCACGCACTAATACGGACTTTCCTTGGAAAATAGGAAGCAAGGCATACAAAAATAGCATGTAGAAAACTATACTCAACATCACACTGTTGCGGCACGTAACCCGATCTAAACAACATAGCACTCACCTAAGGAGATGCACATCAAGCTAGATTGCTCATTACAACAAAATACCGAATATCGGTCATAAATACGGTAAGTGCATAATACCATTCCTGAGGGAACATATAACACTATAAGCTACAAAACTCAAGCATAACTGAGGTGCGATATACGATCTGAATCTCGAGAGTCATCCTGCTCATATAACCTCATCGCTACATGGAATCTCAACACATAAGAAATTTACCAAGCCGTCTCACAACTTATATGGCACAATATATCATTACATGAAATAGTTGACGATGAAATAACACCCCGACTACCCTTCCATAAGGAGTGTATTGCTAAAATGAACACATCTGGCCTAATATAAAGCCTATATTCACATTTGAATCCATCCACAGACCTCAAGCTGATTATGATCGCACTAAACTAGTATAATAACCTTTCAAAGGTCCATAATAACCCCCATTTCTCCCATAACACATAAGAACAACCATCATAACCGGAGTAATCATCCATAGTCTGCAACTCAATAAATCAAGCGCCCTCAAAGCACCAATTCCTAAGTCAATGATATCACCAAAATCTTCATACTTGGTTTAATTCCCCAACCAAACAAGTGACTACATGTCACACTTATACAACCTTCCCATGGGGCACACTCCCACAACCTTCCGTAATGGATAACCGGTCTGCACATCCAAACCACCGACCATACTCATGCTGAAAAGCGATCAAGGATCCTTAACCAGGATGTAAAGCCTTTTCATAAAATACCAATCTCAAGTGATGCTGAAGACAGTACCATCTTACTTTAAACACCGAAACTCCTTTCCTGCTCATCCGAGCTCGTGACATCCTTGCTAAAACCGAACTGCAACCTTGCTCCTCACTTTGAATTCCATACTCTCTGAACCCAACATGCATATATACGATAGAACAAAATCTTTCCTCATAACTCCAAAATCGCTAATAGATCAACACTTCATCCTATAAAAACTTTTCACTTAACTCACTTAAGGAGAACTATGGCAACACACAGATAAATTCTCATAACCATAGAATATGCAAATCTCTGAGTAGTTGTCTAAGTTACCACAACCCTTTCTGAGTCTGCCTACGCATAGCAGGTGTCACGACCCGGATTTATCCCACCATCGGGCGTCGTGATGGTGCCTACTAACGGAGCTAGGCCAGCCAAACATTATACATTCTCTATCAACATCACCAATAAAATATACTGTCAACAATTAATAAATGCAGAAGACTTTTAGGTTTAATAAGATAATATAAGAATGCGGAATTTCAAAACACATCACTACCCCAACACCTGGTGTCACTAGCTCACGGACTACTATAGAACACTACAACCAATCTAAATGAATAAAAATACGTTAGTCTGTTTCGGAACAATGAAAACAAACTGAAATAAAGGAAAGAGACTTTGGCCTGCGAACACCAGCTAGGCTACCTCGAAGAGTCCCTGGGCTGATGATAACTCCTGGAATAAATTTCCTACTGCCGCTGTCCGAAATCTGCTCCTGGATCTGTGCACAAAAAAATGCACAGAGTGTAGTATCAGCACAACCGACCCCATGTGCTGGTAAGTGCCTGGCCTAACCCTGGCGAAGTAGTGACGAGGCTAGACAGGACTACCTAATCAACCTGTACAGTTCTATATACATATATACACCAAAACAACAGAAATACTGAAGCTAAACAAATAAGAGGGAGGGAACATGCTGTGGGGAGTACAATTGAATATACAGTTTATCAGTGTAATTAATAAATAGGGAACAACAATAATTATCACAGAATAAGAAATTCAATAGTTGCACGGCATCAACCTTCGTGCTTTTACTCTCATTCTCACCCAAACAATCATATAAAAATGCACGGCATCACCCTTCGTGCTTTTACTCACATAACTCTCATTTCATGACACGGAATGACCCTTCGTGCAAATATAATCAAATCAGAGCACGGAATGTACCTTCGTGCATAATTAGTCACACCATAGCACGGAATGACCCTTCGTGCAATTATAATCAGAAATAGCACAGAATGACCCTTCGTGCAATACCACTCTTCCTCACCCAAACAGCAGTCACAACCAAACGAGCAAGAAGAATAAATAAATAACAAGTACTATCCCGGCAATGGAGTAACAACAATAACAACTGGGTCCCGGCAAGGGAACAAAAACAATAACTTTCACAACCCGGCAAGGGTAATACTCAGTAATTTTAACCATCCCGGCAAGGGATGTATCACAATTCCTTTCAATACTTTCAACTTTAACTCAATAGTATTTATCATTCGAGCCAACGCTTCACAATATTAATATTTCACAATTTAATTCTCAACTCTGCACAGTCGTAGTAAATTATACTTTAACTTAAGTGAATTTCCAAATTTATCTCAAGACATGTACAATAAAAAACCCACGGTCATGCTAGACTCCAGTGTATAGACACTCGTCACCACGCCTATACACCGCACTCGATCATTTAGCAAATAGCAATTTATTATACTCTAATCCTATTCCCTCAAGCCAAAGTTAGATCAAACACTTACCTCGAAGGTTTACGGCCAACTCAATCCTCAAGCAAAGCCTTTTCTTTCGAATTTCGCTCCAATTCAATCGTATCTATACACAATTTATTTAATATCATCAATAATACTCAACAATCCAACCCAATTGCCTAATTAAAGTCTTCCTAACATTCTGTCCAAAAATCGCAAAACCGACCCCGGGTCCGCTTGGTCAAAACCCGAGGTTCGAACCAAAATAAATTCACTCATACTCCCACGAGTGCAAATATATAATTTATTCTTAATTTCGACCCCAAAACGAGGTCTAAATCACATATTCTTTGGAAACCCTAACGATACCAATTTCTCTAATCTTTCTACCCATTTACACATGTTTAGGCCTAGGAATTCGAATAATATTAATGGAAAAATGAAGAAGACGAGTCAAGAATCACTTACCCAAAAAGTTTGATGAAAATCGCCCAAGAATCGCCCCAATATGCTGTTGGAGAAGAGAGAGTTTTGAGAAAATGGGATAAAATCCCGTCTGTTATGTTTCTGGGTATTAAATCACTGGGCGAAAATTTACCCTTCGCGTTCGCGTGCAGTTCACGAAGGGTTGGACAGAATAGGCATCGCGTTCGCATGGACCAAGTCGCGAACGCGTAGAAGAAATTTGGGGGGGCTTCACAGTTGTTCTACGCGAACGCGATGTGGGGATCGCGAACGCGAAGGAAAGGAAATACTGGGCATCGCGAACGCGAGAAGTCGTCCGTGAACGCAAAGAAGGAGTGCAGGCTGGGCATCGCGAACGCGAGGCATGCACGCGTTCGCGAAGAAGGAATTCTCTGAGTAAAAATTGCAGAAAATCTGCCAGTTTTCCTAAGTCCAAAACACCCCGAACCACCTCCGAATCACACCC
>MU667862.1:30122-46893 GCA_026770625.1 Nicotiana glauca
CTTTTACTCTCATTCTCACCCAAACAATCATATAAAATGCACAGCATCACCCTTTATGCTTTTCCTTTCATAACTCTCATTTCATGGCACGGAATGACCCTTCGTGCAAATATAATCAAATCAGAGCACGGAATCTACCTTCGCGCATAATTAGTCACAACATAGCACGGAATGACCCTTCGTGCAATTATAATCAGAAATTGCACGGAATGACCCTTCGTGCAATATCACTCTTCCTCACCCAAACAACAGTCACAACCAAACGGGCAAGAAGAATAAATAAATAACAAGTACTATCCCGGCAAGGGAGTAACAACACTAACAACTGGGTCCCGGCAAGGGAACAATAACAATATCTTTCACAACCCGGCAAGGGTAATACTCAGTAATTTTAACCATCCCGGCAAGGGATGTATCACAATTTCTTTCAATACTTTCAACTTTAACTCAATAGTATTTATCATTTTTGCCAACGCTTCATAATATTAGTATTTCACAATTTAATTCTCAACTCTGCATAGTCATAGCAAATTATACTTTAAATTAAGTGAATTTCCAAATTTATCTCAAAACATGTACAATTAAAAAACCCACGGTCATGCTAGACTCCGGTGTATAGACACTCGTCACCACGCCTATACACCGCACTCGATCATTTAGCAAATAGCAATTTATTATACTCTAATCCTATTCCCTCAAGCCAAAGTTAGATCAAACACTTACCTCGAAGGTTTACGGCCAACTCAATCCTCAAGCAAAGCCTTTCCTTTCGAATTTCGCTCCAACTCAATCGTATCTATACACAATTTATTTAATATCATCAATAATACTCAACAATCCAACCCAAATGCCTAATTAAAGTCTTCCTAACATGCTGTCCAAAAATCGCAAAACCGACCCCGGGCCCGCTTGGTCAAAACCCGAGGTTCGAACAAAAATAAATTCGCTCATACTTCCACGAGTGCAAATATATAATTTGTTCTTAAATTCGACCCCAAAACGAGGTCTAAATCACATATTCTTTGGAAACCCTAACTATACCCATTTCTCTAATCTTTCTACCCATTTACACATGTTTAGGCCTAGGAATTCGAATAATATTGATGGAAAAATGAAGAAGACGAGTCAAAAATCACTTACCCAAAAAGTTTGATGAAAATAGCCCAAGAATCGCCCCAATATGCTGTTGGAGAAGAGAGAGTTTTGAGAAAATGGGATAAAATGCCGTCTGTTATGTTTCTGGGTATTAAATCACTGGGCGAAAATTTACCCTTCGCGTTCGCGTGCACAGTGTCGCATTCGCGAAGGGTTGGACAGAATGGGCATCGCGTACGCGTGGACCAAGTCGCGAACGCGTAGAAGAAATTTGGGGGGGCTTCACAGTTTTTCTACGCGAACGCGATGTGGGGATCGCGAATGCGAAGGAAGGGAAAGACTGGCATCGCGAACGCGAGAAGTCGTCCGCAAACGCGAAGAAGAAGTGCAGGCTGGGCATCGAGAACATGAGGCATGCACGCGTTCGCGAAGAAGGAATTCTCTGAGTAAAAATTTCAGAAAATCTGCCAGTTTTCCTAAGTCCAAAACACCCCGAACCACCTCCGAATCACACCCGAGCCCTCAGGGCTCCCAACCAAACACACACACTAACTCAATAACATCCTACGAACTTGCTTGAGCGATCAAATCGCTAAAATAACATCAAAATCAAAGAATCAACCCCCAAAACTCTTAATTTTTCATTTCAAGATTCATAACTTCCAACTTTAGCTATTTAGGTCCGAAACACGTCAAACAACGTCCGTTTTCAACCAAACTTTACAGGAAGTGCTTAATCAATATTTATGACCTGTACCAGGCATCGGAACTAAAATACGAGCCCGATACCTATATTTTCTAACTCATTTTCATTTACATTTTTTCCTTAATAATTTCAGAAAAATTCTTTTACCGGGGTTCTGGACCTCGGATTTCGACTCCGAGCACATGCCCGAGTCCCATATTTTTTTACGGACCTTCCGGGACCGTCCAATCTCGGGTCCGGGTCCGTTTACTAAAAGTGTTGACCAAAGTCAACTATATCAATATTAATATCATAATTTCTCAAAAATTTCACAGAATTCATATATTTTAACATAAAAGCTTTCCGGCTACGCGCTCGGACTATGCACGCAAATCGAGGCAATAGAAAATGAGGTTTTCAAGGCCTCAGAAGCACGGAACAGATGAGGAAAACAGGTGATGACCCTTTGGGTCGTCATAGCAGGCCATGGCAGTGGAATACTTCTGAATAACATCAATTACGGCATCTGACAAGCCTCATACGTGCCGCTACAATTCACTTGCATAACTCAATTGCGCTGAAGGAACTGATCACTGCCACCAATATGCCAATTCAACTATGGCTAATCAATCAATCTTCTTCTAATGTATCCTTGATTTCTTTAGAAATAATAATAGTCCATCCAACACATAGCATGCTCCCTTTGCTCTCATTCAGAGTGACCCCGAATCGCGAGACCATGCCGTCTCAAACCCCACGAACCATTTCGTAACTCCCGAAGTCTATACTGCGAGTCAAAACATCATAGAAAATTCTGTGCCCCTTCTCATAAGCTGCTACCAAGCGTTATTCTTAACTGTACCTATAGGCTCGAAGTCACTAGGCACTACGCTTTTTCCCTTTGGATCCACTAGGATCGTTGCTGAGAGCCACCCGTTCTGACTTGGCCCCGAATATAATCCATTCCATAATCTCCTAGAAAATGAATACCCTCTCGATGAAGCACCTGGCAGAATCATTTCCCTGGAAATCTACATTCATACAATGCATGGATCCTGAATTCTTCCCCAAGTCTGGACATGAGCCAATAAGGCCAACCATAGTACACCTTTAAAAATTCCTTTCCCCAAATTATCACTTATGCTCTTTTCCTGTAGCTGAAATAACTTACCAACGTGCCGATAACTCAAAACCTCACAAGAATATAACCATACAATCCAATCGTAGGGGGTGGGACTCTCCCACTTAGCTTGAAGCCACTATTACACAACTTTGAAATTCACCAGGATTCCTTATCTCTTACTGACATAACCTTGCACGATCAACCACCAAAATTCTCGTGATCTTTCTATAAAACCCCTTTTTATACTCTAAATCATCAACCACATTAGCACGACCAATCTCTTTGCTGTATAACTAATAGAATTCTTCGCAGAAGCCTCGCCAACCACGCGACCGCTAACCTGCTCATAGGGAATAACCCACCTGTGGAAATTATTTACCGACATCTTCCAACGTTGCCGTACGAGGTACCATCAATATGACATCAATAGCCCATCATGAGTCTGGGCTCACTCTCCAGCTGCATAAGTCCATTCACCCCTCGTGGACATCAATTAAATATGCGGAAACATCCTTCCAATTCAAGTTATGGTTGTATCCTTCTCCATTTCTAGCAGCCCCATTTCGTTATATCAAAATCTCCTGCCGCCTGATAGCCCATACTCGAAATTAATCTGTAGGCCCAAATCACCAATCACTAAAATTCCCAAATTACTCCAAACTCTCCCACTTTGGCGAAACTCACCCCTTTAGTCGACTACTCGACCTTTGCTTCTTATACCTGGCCTTCTAGAAATTTTAACTACTGCTTGACACTCCCCACATGCCCCTTCTCGTCCATTGCTGCTCAGTTTTTGCCTTAAATAAAATCTATCTTTGTGGCACTTGAACCCATAATTGCTGTTAACTTTACACCTTTCAAAAGATCATCTTCCTCATACTGTCGACATTGGAAACACTAATTCAACCCTGAACTACCGCACCTTATGATAACTGACAGCTGTATTTTCAATACTATTTCACAATAGCTTGCCCCAAAGGCAAATCGTAGAAGATCATAACACCGGTGAACTTAGTACATTCAATTAGGACAACGACACCCCATCATAGAAGAAAGCTCCACCACGCTCGCAAATACCAAGTCTCATTACTCCACTAGCCTACATCTGACCATTTTTAGTCCGATTGCCTTTCCCTTGCCAGGAATAAAATACTGAATCCATAGATTATGCAATGAGTAAACCTCTCTTCAAGTCATTCACTACCCCGACACGTAGGCACATGTCCTACCATCATATCAATACCGCAGAACAATAGTTTATAGTATTATGGAAACTTGTGCCTAGCCTCAGAGCTCTCAGAAGTACCGCTACTGAGCTGAAACGACAGAATATCCTTTCACAAGGTGACGATAATAGCTCAGACAACTATACAGGGAGAAACACCCCGCACTGCATCGGTTGTACCATAACAATTCTTCAATTCTTGATTTATAAGAGACGGTTCATGTCGCACAAGATTAAAAAGGAAGGAACTAAAGGCATAAGCCTCCATGGATCAAATTGCACGATGAGGAATCAACAAGGGAAGTACTCCTAATAGTCCTGCAGCCTCCCGAGGATAAGTACAGATGTCTCCGTACTGATCCGCGAGACTCTACAAGACTTGCTCATGACTCGTGAGACCCTAGGAACCTAATGCTCTGATACCATGTTGTCATGACCCAAAATTCACTAAGGGTCGTGATGGCGCGGGACTCCACTATTAGGCAAGCCAACAACAAATAACTAGTAACTTCTCGTTTTAAATATTTTCTGAAATCACTTCTTTTATGCATTTAAATAATACATAATAAATTCCACTAAATAAATAATGGAACATTTAACAATTTTAAATTCTGAATAAACCCGTAGACATCCCTAGAACCCGGTGTCACAAGTGCATGCGCTATTTCTAAGAAACAATACAATACAACATCCTTTCGGAATACAATGGACAGAAAGTAAATACAATATACTGGAAGGGTCTATACTAGCTGCGGGCCGCCTCGAATAATGCAACTAACCTAGTCCCAGTATCATCCGTGCTGCTATGCCCAGTAAGCCACTAGTAGTACATGAGCCTGTGCAACAAAAATACATAGAAGTGTAGTATGAGTACAAGAACAACGTGTACTCAGTAAGTATCCCGTCTAATCTCAAAGAAGTAGAGACGAGAGGTAGACTTTGACACTTACTAAGGGTCCAATAATGTTATATCAATACTAAGTAAAATCGTGGGTTTTTATAAACATGATTTTAATCCAATAGAATGAAGCAAGTAAACAACTATTTCTTTTATAGGAAAATTTCCAAATTCCCTTTCATCATTTATACAATTATTCTCAAGCCAGGAAGAGGCTATAACAAATTTAATAAGTTTCAAGGCAAGCAATACAAGCATGCGAAAATATACCGAGGGCGTAAGACCTGATCCAACAGAAAATAAACTGTGCACTGCCGAGGGTCGAACGACGCGAACCATACATGTATCTATTTAATTTACTGAGTCGTTCAGCCGGTTCCATAATTTAAACACACAGGCAGTCAATCAAGAAGTCATCAGGAAACAATTATCCAAGAAAAACCAATTCTCTTTTAACAATTTAAGAAAATGAAGCTTAAATCCTTTTTTAGAAATTCATTCCCAAATTTGATGTGATTTAAGCAATCCAAACTGTCAATACGATTGCAAATATTCCAAGCATAACATGCTTTTGGGTCCTAAACTACCCGGACTTAAACATAATAGTAGCTACGCACGAACTCTCATCACCTCGTGTGTACGTAGCCCCCACAATTAGGAGAACATAACCAATTATTTCACCTATGGGGACAATTCTCTCTTACAAGGTTAGAAAGGAGACTCACCTCGCTCCGAAGTACCAAAACCGGCATTCCACGCCCTTCCGAAGACTTGAATCGATGCTAAATACTCCAAAACTAGCCAATGATTATGCAAATTCATTAATATACGATAAACGACTCATATTAATCCAATTTATAACAATTCCTAACCCCGATCGGAAAGTTGACAAAAATGCCCTTGGGCCCACATGCCCGAATTTCCAAAATTTTTGAAGAATAAGTTTACCCATAGCCTCACAAACTCAAATATACAATTGAATCTCAATTTCATATACAAAATCATGGTCAAAATCCAAAAATATCAATTTTCTAAGTTTTCCCTCAAACCCTAAGTTTCTACCTATTTTCATACTCAAATCCACAGGTGCGGACCAATGGCCGCTTTTGCGGCCTTTCCCCAAGCCTTCTACTTCCATATCTGTGCTTCCCCTTCCACAGGTGCTATCCCGCATCTATGGCAAAATGACCTCATCTGCGGTCCCAGCCTAGCCGCCCATTTCTGCTTCTGCGACTCGACCACTGCAGGTGCGGTCCCGCTTCTGCGGCTACATGACCGCATCTGCGGCCCCTTCAATTCCAATTCAAAACCTCATTTGCAATTCTTGTGGCCGCTTCTGTGGCTCCGCACCTGCGGCCCAATTCTCACAGGTGCGATTATGACAGCAACCAGCAAGGAAGCCTTCCAAAAATTCCATTTTTGATCCGTTAACCATTCGAAATACATCCGAGACCCTCGGGACCCCAACCAATCCCAAAACGCATTATAGACTTGCTCGAGGCCTCAAATCACATCAAACATAGCTAAAATCATAAATCGGCCTCCAATCCAAGCTTTATGAACTCCAAAGTTTCAAACTTCTGCTTTCGATTCTTAAACCTATAAAATCACGTCCGATTGACTTCAAATTTCGCATACAAGTCATATTCGACATTACAGACCTATTCCAACTTTCAGAATCAGATTCCTACCCCGATATCAAAAAGTCCACTTCCGGTCAAACTTCTCAAAAACCTTCAAATTCCTACCCTTAGCCAAATGGCTCGAAAATGCTCCACGTACATCCGAATTCACTTCTGATCGCACTTCCAACTCTAGAATCACCATACGGAGCTACTCCCAGACTCAAAATCCCACTGAAGTGCACTTCTATCCAAAATTGAAATTTCTTCCAAAACTACAACTTCCACAATAGGTGCCAAAATACTTCCAGGTCCTCCAAAACCCGATCCGGGCATAAGACCAAGTCCGACATCATCATACGAACCTACTGGAACCTTAATATCCTGATTCTGAGTTCGTTTACTCTGAAATACAATCTTTGTTATTTCTTCCAACTTAAAGCTTCCGAAATGAGAATTTTTTTTCCAAATCAACTCCGGACTTCCCGAAATTCAATTTCGACCACGCGTACAAGTCATAATAATTGAAGTGAAGCTGCTCATGGTCTTAGACTGCTAAACGATGCACTAGAGCATAAAATGACTGGTCGTGTCGTTACATCTTGGTCCACAATGGTGGTTCCCGGCTGAACTTGTACTTATGTGAATTAGTCCTTTTGACAAATAAATAGTTTTAACATATACTTGAAAATAAAGGCATGTTTTGACTTTGTATGACTCAAGTAATGAAACAAAAGGGAAAGGATTTGAAAGAGTTTCACATATATAGAGGAAAGTAAAATTTATCTAAACAATGGGAAGAAGGGTCCTAGGTTGGTTAGCTTACAGGATCACCCCACATAATGCCCGGTATCACTCCTCAATGAGGGGCTACACGTGACACTAGCACATAGTCATCATATCCTTACTACCCAATTCCCTCCCCTTGGTCATAGCCTAAATCATTCTAGTAACCTTGAAAAATGTCCTATGCATGCACTACCCGTCCCTTCCTCGTGACCCTAGAGGTATTTCAGGACCTCTACTTTTGGGCAGTTCTAGACCATCCTAAGTTATATAAAGGAGAAAAGTCTAAGTGTCAATCAAAATAATTAGGACTACACATAAAGAAGGAACAAATAATGGCACACATTTTTACCTCCACAAGCAGAATAAATAAATGCATGTCTCTAATAATTATTTCAGGTATTTAATAAAACTTAGAACATGATATCTAGGTGAGCACGAGTATACAACATGTATTGGGACCAAGTGTAAAAGACCTATTTAGCTTGCCTACTAATTTTAGACCTGTTGAATGTGAGCAGTTTTAAGTAACAAAGCACAGTTTTATAGCTGCAAGATTTTAAT
The DNA here is from genome assembly GCA_026770625.1 of Nicotiana glauca. Lineage (NCBI taxonomy): Eukaryota > Viridiplantae > Streptophyta > Magnoliopsida > Solanales > Solanaceae > Nicotiana > Nicotiana glauca. Next base: position 38,121 of record MU667862.1, read on the forward strand.
CGCCCTATAGGCTTGCCTAAGCGCATAACAGTGACGTCCTAAAAGCATGATATCTATTAGGAATGAATTAAAATAGTGATCAATTTTAAACGGACAACTTGAGATCCTATAGACATGCTTTCTAGCGGTACTAATTTAAGGCAGTATTTGAAAACTTATTCAAAGAGGCGGACAAATTAATTGAATTAAACCAATTCAGAATAAACAAACATGAATTAAACTGATTTGTTTAATTAAACTGGTTTTAAGTTCTATCGGCATGATTTCTACTAGAGCTGATTTTAATTCTTATAGGCATGGTATCTAATTATTAAAAGCTGACTTTTGAACTTATAAGCATGATTTCTAAAGAGACGAATTTGAATACATGCAGTAACGAAAGCTGAACTCTAATTACTTTACACTCTATAAGCATGATATTTAATTATACAGCTGATTTTAACCCTGTAGGCATGATCTCTATTATTAAAGCCATTTAGATATTATAGATATGGTTTCTAATTGTGTGGAAGTAAAGAAAATATAACACATATATTTGAATCAACACGACCCTATAGTCATGGTATCTACCCAATTTACCTAACATGTATATAACTACCCACCCTTTTTCACTAATCACCCCATTGTTTGTTTACAATAGTTATTATACATTTGAATTAAATAAAAAATACATAAATAAGCAGGAGTTAATCTATAGGGAGCCTGCAGTTGGCTCAAATGACTTCCAAGCCTCCAATAGCCTCCAATGCCTAGTTCCATAGCCAATTTCATGTCTAGGTGTGTCAGAGTTCCCTAAGGATCTCAAGGATCCCGGGTAGTGCTTACACCTAGACCTTTTCTCAAATAATAACTGATTTTGGTGCAGTGTGCAAAGGCCAGCTCTGACATGCTAGAGTTCTGAGAGATCTCAAGGGTCTCAAGGAAGTACACATATCAGAGGGGCAGGACCTAGTATTCTAAGAGTAAGTGGAAGTGCATAATAGTTTGAAAGAGTTTAATAGAAAGGTCTTAAGATAGGAACTTCTGAAAACCATTAGTGCTGAAACAGTTTGAGCGAAAGTGTGAAGAAAACAATTGGCAATTAAGACCAAGTCATAGAACAAGCTTCAGGAACAACTGTCACACAAGGGGAGGGTATCTCAGCATACAAACGACATGACATAGAGAGTTTTATATATGCAGCAAAGATCACAGCAGAACACATGCATCTAAACCACACAACTAGAATTACTTTAAAGAGATTGACCGATTTAGTAGGAATAAAACAGAACAGACAAGGACTTAAATGGGCATGCTGGGCGAGTATTAACAATGGAGGCATGCTAATTATATAGAAAAAAAGTTTAGGAAAGACAGTAGTTAGTCCAAACATGCTTAAGTTACATATGCAGACATGCTAAACAAGATGACAAATAGGCAAGTAAAGTGGAAACATACTTATCATAGGTTTGAATAGGCAATATTAGACATGCTTGGATAAGCAGTAAACAGAAACATGAACAGACTTAGGACATATGAACTAAAGCAGTAAGTAAACACATAGGTTTGATTCTTAAAAATTTAATCAGAAGCATAACTAGTTAAAGAATGAAAAGCACAAGATGTGAGAAAGGTAGTGTGCAACTTCCAGCCTTGGCTTGCAACCGGCTAGAATGGAAAAGATCACAAGTAGCAAAGAGAGCAGAAAGAGAGCCTTTTAGAGTGTAACAAGTAGTGGTTTTGAAATATATTGTTCATTTTCCAGAATCAAAACCTTAACAAAATAAGGTAAGAGATCAATTAAGTAGTAAATTGGGGAACTTCATGGAATCAATCACACATGTAAATCAACAAGTCCTTCTCTTTATCGAGGAATAATCAAATCAACGATAAAAGCATGTTAGGTATTTAAGGAAAAGAATCAAGTAAGGTTTGGATATAGAGTAGGTAATTAGGGGTAAATGAACATAAGTTTAAATTAAGGAAACAAACAGTAAGATTCAACAAAATAACATACAGGGCAAGGGAAAATTAATTAAGGCAAGATGTTCAATTAAATCGAATAGAGAGGTAAGAATCGAAAGTTTAATGGAAAATGTTCAAATCAAACTAGGAAATAAGGAATTCAGAATAATCAAGGGTTCAATCAAAGATAAAATCATGAAAGATTCAGCAAATTTGATAGATAAAATAAGGTAAGAAATGAATAGTCAGGATTCGACAAATAATTTTAACAAAACAAATAGTTAAAAGGACACTGATTCAAGGAGAAAGATACAAGTCTGAACATGAATAGTCAAGATGAACACAAGGATATAGAATCTGTGAAAGTTTGAACTAAGAAATTCAGTAGAAGCATATTAGGACAAGAAAATCATGAGAAATCACAAGAACCCAAAGCAAGGACATAGTCGATATACAAGTACTCAAAAACCAAATGAAGAACATTAAAAAAATAGGGCTTTCAGTACAAGCGAGTTAAGGTTGTAGCATACTTACAAAACAGTCAAAACACATAAGAAGCAGAAGATCAAACACTAAAAAATCATCAAATATTTTGTAAAAAGAAATTCCGGAAACCCTAGTTTAGAAAAAGATGAAATTCACTTGAAAATCATACGATTCTTGTAAAGAATCTCAAGGTTGTTGTAAAACGCATATGAAACAAGTCTAAATCATCTCAGATATGTACAAATCTAAGAGGTTCAGAAAAAGAAATTAGGGTTTTGAAGAGAAAAACACAGAGGTGAACAAATATGCTTAGAAACCCATAGATCATAGTCAATATAGGACGATCTTACTTGGAATCACCCTGGAATAGCCTAAAATAGGCGAGAAGGGACCATAGATGCAAGCCAACTAGCCCTGGTCCTTTGAGGACCTTGAAGATGGCAAGACTAACGTGAGGGAGGCCATTAGAGGCCTGGGGGTGGTGAGAAATCATCATAGATAGCCATAGATGAGTGTCAGTGAGGTTTGATTAGCATTAGGTTTGAGAGAGTTTGAGAGAGGAGAGGGATTTCACGGCGATGAAATGAAAAGGGTTTGGGGGGGGGGGGGGCTTGGTTTATTTTAGGAAGGGTCATTTGTGTCCGTTGATCTCTATGATCAACATCCGAGATTAAAGGGTTTTGCGGCCGGATCGGGTATCTGGGTTTTGGGATGGGTAATTTTAATTGTGATTACGCTTGTAATTGGGTTGAATTAGGGCTGAAATTGAAATAAAAATAGGCTAAATTTTAAATAGCCACTTTTAGCAACTATATAATTTATAAAAATAATAAATTATTTCTAAAAAATATTTTCGTGTACTAAAATAATTTAAAATATTTTTTTAAAATTTTAAAATTTAAAAGACCATTTTGTGCGTCAATAATGTAATTATACGTTAATATGGGATATTATTGCAAAGATATGCAATTTAGCCTAAAAATGTAAATGTAATTATATAAAATGTACCAGAAATATTTAAACAATTATGATGGCATAAATAATGATTTAAATAACTAAGTCATCACAAAAGTAATTTGAAAGATAATTATTGGATATTTTATAAATAAAAGAGGAGAAGTAAATTGATTTGGAGCTTTTAAATTATAGAAAAATTATAAAAAATGCTTATGCATGATTATAAATGCACATGTGCTATTTGAAAGTGTGTGTATATATATATATATATATATATATATATATATATATATATATATATATATGTTAAAAACATATGAGAAAAAATTGGGTATCAACATACTTGCTCAAGGAGGCCTTTTTGTTAACACCCGTACCTTCCTTCAGGTGATAAAAGGCCTCGAATAAATACTCGCAAGATCGAGGAATAAATCTTATCTATTTTTCGTCCAAACCAATGAGTTCTCTTGTCTCAGGTACTGCTTTTTCGTACGGAGAACCCGCAATGGGCAGACCTCCAAGGATATGTAAGTCCCAAAGAGAGACAGATAGTTCGCCGACTGATGTAAGAAGCATGTTCGTCTTGGGGCACCAAACCTCACAAAATGCTTGCAAAATGTTCAAGTTCCGATCATAAGTGAAAAATGAGTCATAGACAACATCGTAAATCTTTGTTGTACTCAGGGTTTGTTGTCTTCCACCAAGTACATCTTCAGCCCATTCCCAATACACTGGAATATGACGATACTTCCTCGATTGTTGTTGTGTTTCCCCAATGTACTTTGCCTTGAATTATGCGACGTTCTATGTTTGGAAGGGTGCTAGCAATGTTTGCATGGCAATGGATTGGCACTTGGAGAGACCATATCTTGGAAAATGGATTATAAGTTGATTTGTGCTCCAAAGTCCACTTTTCTACATGAAGGGAGTTTTCAAAGAAGGCCATGAGGCTGCATACTGGACAGCTTGTGAGGTGTGAACCAAAAGCTTGGTTGTTCTATACCATCTTCAGTCTCGATTATGAGATATCTAAGTTTGGAGGAAGGTGAGGTATAGTCTCTGAAATTTCCCATCTCTTCAGGCTACAAAAAAAGAAGAAGATGTCACAAAGTCCAAATCAAGAATATTAGAATGGGCACAAAGGTCTAAATAGATTAAATGGCCTCTGATAGTCGGGCCATATCGAGAGTAATATCTCCAATAGTCGGGCCACATTGAAAGTAATCTCTTTGATAGTTGGGTCACTTTGATAGTAATCTCTCTGGTAGTTGAGCCACATTGAGAGTAATCTCTCCGATAGTCGGGTCATTTTGAGAGTAATATCTCAGGTAGTTGGGCCACATTGAGAGTAATCTCTCTGATAGTCGGGTCATTTGAGAGTAATTTCTCCGGTAGTCGAGCCATATTGAGAGTAATCTCACTCCAATAGTCGGGTCATATCTGAGAGTAATCTCTCCAGTAGTCGGGCCATATTGAGAGTAATTTCTCTAGTATTCGAGCCACATTGAGAGTAATATCTCCGTTAGTCGAGCCATATTGAGAGTAATCTCTCCGATAATTGGACCATGAGAGTAATCTCTCTGATATTCAGGCAGGATGAGTACCCATTCCTCACACCTCGTGATTGTCTTCTTTATGCATGGATCATCTTGTTAAGAAAGAATATATATTCCTCTCATTAGACCTACAAAAAAGAGAAAGAAAAGGACGACGGTAAATACATAGAAGAAAAGAACTGTATAGGTCCAAATTTGGTGCTGCAGTAACGGATACACATGACAAAGGATGGGGTTGACCATGATATAATGACTAAAGGTTGTTCTCACACAGGCTGATGCCAAAAGTGGGTAGCCGAGATGAGAAAGTAACGGTAGCATAGGTTCAGAAGTGGACATAAAGAATATTCCTTTGGATATTCTTCATGCTGTACTTTTTAGGATTTTTGGGGAATATCCCTTATAAATAGGAAGAGATAGGGAACAAATAGGGATCTGAATGTTTTGACAAAGAAACATATTGTAAAGGTTGAGAAGAGAATATACAAAAAAGTTGTCTTATTCATTGATTTGTTGAAGCACACGTTGCTCAAGCTTTATCCATAAATCCCAAGAATTTACATCCACCTTGATTTCTCACTTTCCCACATCGCAGAAAAAAAAAGGACCATACCAATCATATAATGATTGGGTGGTAGATCCTTTCCCATTATATTCATTGTCACTATTTACATTTATTACCTATTTATGTTATCATATTTATTGTCAATCATAGTATATTAAATCTTTTATTTAATGCTCTTGAGTGCTACTCGCTACACAAGTGATCCATTTTATTTGGTCTAGAATTTATTAAGTTCAACTAAGATTCGACCTCTAACTCATTATTAATTGGTTTAGCACTTATTTGCTCAAATAATTTGGTGTCGTCTATGGGGAGATTGTAGTTGAAATTTTAGTTCCTTCGAGATCACAAAAAAGACAGCCATCTCTTCTTCGCTTGTACAAACTAATAATGGAAGGAAAAGGATAGACAAGTCAGAAATTCATAGTAGGTGTCACTACCAACATTTTGAACACCATCAATGAGGATGACAGGTAAAACAGCGAGAATGTGACACCAAACGCTACGCTCAAGTGGAGTGACTCACCTCCCCCTCATGAAAGCGTAACCACTTCACGCGAGAGAGGAGTGTCAACGTCCACGGCCGAGGAAACACCACCAGCAGTGAGGAAATTATTGGAAGAATGGCTGACGAGTACTCTGAACAACATACTCAAAAAACTTGTTCAAAGGGAGAATAGAAACATCGCGAAAGTAGATTTCACAACGATCATCAACAAACAATACACCCCCCAAATACGTAACACTTACACCACTGTTGATGCAGTTAATGATGCACTGATAGCCATTCTGAAGAAAATGGAAAAAATGGAAAAAAAAGGCACTCCACGACCAGATCAGGGAGCATCAAGAAAGGGTGGATAAAATATTGGATGCCCCAAAATTGCTGCCAAAACGAGACGTTGGCCGGTTCGTCGAACAACCATACAGCGAGGAAGCAGCTCACATGCCATTCCCAAAACCTTCAAAATACCACCATGCTTGAAGATATACGATGGTACTACAGACCCCGAAGATCACATCATCCATTACATCACAGCAGTGAAGGGAAACGACCTTTCGAAGGAGCAAGTACCATCAGTGTTCTTGAAAAAGTTCGGCAAAACCTTAACAGGGGGAGCCTTAAATTGGTATTCACAACTACTGGCGCGGTCAATAGCAATGTTCAAGGAAATGACTGATAAGTTCATCACCGCCCATGAAGGGGCTGAAAATGCGGAGGCCAGGGTGAATGATATATTCGCCGTTAGGCAATCGCCTGGCGAGGGACTCAGGGACTTCCTCGCCCGGTTTAACATGGTGAGAATGAGCCTGCCAAATGTATCAGAAGGGATGGTGGTAGTATCTTTCCAGAACGGGTTGAGCAGAAATGGGTCGAGGGTAACCATAAAACTATTAAGCAGGCTTATGAAATACCCTCCCACCACTTGGGAAGAAATCCACAATGTCTACTGCTTCGAGGTGAGAGCTAACGAGGACGACCTCAATGGGCCGACCCAATGGTTGACATCAGTTCAAATGGAGTCGAGAAAAGATCGTCTTAATGATGGTCGAAGAGATCAGTTAGGCCCCTGACTCAACTGAGAAAGACATCAACCATACGTCATAAAAACCATCTCACTATCTCCTCGACATACAAAAGTGCCATCCAGACCACATACAAGGAGTCAGCGAAATGGAATAGGTATGTCTCCACTCTTATATGCTTACAATTTCTGTGTTTTCCCTTCAGAAGTAGTGTACGCACTAGAGAAGCATGGCACAAAGGTGAAATGGCTACCAAATATGAAGTCCGACCCAAGTACTCGAAGTTGAACTTCCTCTGTGACTTTCACCTGGAGAGGGGTCACAAAACTGAGGTTTGCATAGATCTGTGGCTAGAGGTAGTAAACATAATGAACCAAGGGAACCTAATGGAACTGATGAGAGATCTTGGATGAGTCAACTTTGGCGGCGGACGTGAACAACACCAGGGCCCTCCCAAGCCACCATTCCTTGCCCGCACCATCCAAATGATCATTAGTGGAGGCGATGAAGCAATGATCAACTGTTGATACCCAATTTTCCCTAAGTATTTTTATACCAAAAATACTTTCAAAATAACATATATTTGCATATATAAGCACACCCAAGAGTTTTGATACTTTTCCAAATTTTTAATAATTTTTAAATCGATTTATCGTCTATTTTATAATACCACAGAATTCAGTAATTACTTCCAAAACTATCATTTTGGTGAATAACTTCTTTTATTCTCATATTTATACCAAATATAATAAAGGTGATTTTTGCATATTTTTACGAATTTATTTGGTATTTTTAAAGCTAAATTACATACAATTACAATTATAGCCTATATTACGATTAATGGCATTTTACAATTATAAAATTATTCCCAGTATTTTTAGATTAATGTTTATATATTATTAATTAGTTTGGTGCTTTCAATTTATTTTTAAAATCATTTTAACTATTTTTTATAAATTAAAGGGAAAAAATGGGCTATTTAAAATCTGGCCTCATTTTATTTCAATTATAGCCAAAATTAGTTCCCCTAATTGACAATTTCAAACCCAATTTCGGACCAGCCCAATTCCATTTAACCCAACCTTTAACCCATTTAAAATTACCCGACCCAAACCCCTTTTAATCTAGGCCGTTGATCAATCTGATCAACGACCACGATTTCCCCTTTCCTTTTTTAATCCGCCCATACCCTTAACCATAAATCATTTCGTTCTATCAGCTGCCCTCAAATTCCCTCTCCTCTCTGATTCTCTCTAAGACCTAACCTAACCCTAGCCGCCTCCCTCTGGCTACCACCTAAAGCCGCCTGAATCCATGGCTTCCAAAGCCATTGAAGGCCCATGCTTGCCTCCAATGGCTCCTGCATGCCTGTTGCCTGAAGAATCGAGGCCAGACCTCGAAGATCATCACTCAAACCTTCACTTATTCAAAGATCCCGTCCATCTCCGACCTTGCTCCGGCCAGCCATGGTTGATTAAGCATGGTTTTGGACATCTCCTGCTTAGAACGTGATTTTCCAAGCCTCTCTCGGTATTTTGGGTTTCTTCTAAAACCCTAAAACTTTCTAGGTTCTTCTGATTCTTTTAGATCCATTGTAGATCTGTGTTCTCCTTGAGCTTTCGAGCATTTTTCTGAGATTTCCTTCAAAACTTTGTTTTCAAAACCTTTATCTTTTCCGATTTAGGGTTTTGTTAAATTATTTCAAAGCTTTTTTGATTTCTTTTAATATGTTCCGCCA
>MU667862.1:46975-68723 GCA_026770625.1 Nicotiana glauca
TTTGATTTCTTTTAATATGTTCCGCCATGTTTCTTATGTTATTCTTTGCTGTATTTCTTATGTTGTACTTCTACAATGTTTTATGTGCTTTCCTTCTACTGTGACCTTTTATGATATTCTAGAACTTGCATGTCAGGGATCTTGGTTTCTTTTGAGGTTTTTGAATGTTTCTTCTGAGTTTATTTGCTACGTGTTTTGTCTGGTTCTCATCTCTAAATTGGTTTGATCTCGAAGCCCTAATTCTTTCGGACCTATTTGGGTCCCTGAAAAAAAAAACTGTTTTGTCTGCTTGAACTTGTTTGATTGGGTTCAAGATCCTTCTTGTTTTAACTTCTGCTCCTTATGTGATTTGGTTTCTTGCAATACTTGAAATAAGCTATATCCTCTAGAAGGGTCGTTTGCTTCACTCTTTAGCATGCTTTTGGTCCTCTTTTGACTATCATTTCTCTTTGCCATGATTTAACCTCACATGCCTGATGTTGTGCACTCTTTATATACGCTGGTTGTTCCTTTAAAATAACTTTCAATCTTAGACTAATTTCAGGCTTCCTTGTCTAAGGTTGATTGATTCTTTCCTTGACTGATTTGAGAACTTTCTCTAGCCTTTCGACTCCCTTATTTCTGGTTGGTTTCATTGTTGATTTTTGAATCCTTGGTTCCCTGATTTACTATGTGTTAATTGATTCACCGTGTTATTGCCTTATTTAAGCTGACTGTGTATTTCAAAATTTTCTTTCCTTATTTAAAACCCCTATGTATTTACCCCTTATTTGTATGCTATGCACAATATGTATACTTGATCTCCTTTCTTAAATAACTCTTGTCCTTTACCGTTCAAATTTGAATTCCTCAATTAAAGGGATCTTCTGCTACTGATTGATGCATGATTATTTTCTTACCTTGTTCCTTGCCTGATTTCAAAACTATAAATACTCTCCGCTCTTCTATTTGGACACACGAACAGAGAACACAATCTGAGTTCACAAGTCACTCTCACTTAAAAAACTCTCTCTCTTTTACTTGTGCTGCTGTGGACTTTGTTTGCTCTACTTTCTTTTGCACTCTTTTGCTTCTATACTGGTATGTCTCAGTTAGTTTACATGCTTCCACCACAATGTGTTTTATGTCTGTTCACTTCTGTCCAATTCTTTAGTTGGCATTTGCTGCTAGCATATTGTAACATGTTCCCCCTTTCCTTTGTAATCTAGTATTATGTATCCTGTCAGTTGCTTGTCATGAATTTGGCCCTTTAGGAATCCCAAACCCTCATACCCCTTTATATGTGAGTTATAGTTCAGGACATGACAACAATCTAATATTGTTGTCCATGATTCTGGATTGGATTCTTAGAATCACAAACTCAATCAGTTCCCCTTCCCTTTCCCTCCTTTATATGTTTTTGAGCTTTAGACTTGGGTCTGGCAGTGTCCTCATCACTGTCCAGACCCTGGTCTGACCTTCAAGGGTCTGCTCTTGATGTGTTTAACCAAGCAGGTGATCAGGGGTGTGGCAGCCTACTTTGTGGCTAGGTATGTCCACCACCTGTCATGGCTCACCAATTCCCCTTTCACTTTGCACTTACTCCCAGCTATTAAGTTCTGCCCCTCTCTTGCAAGCCATGATTTGGGACCCCCTGAGTTCCCTCTGAACTTGGATGCTTGAGAGCTGGCTCTTCCACACTACACTGTTTCTATTCTAATGGTATCTTAGGTGTAAGCAATGCCGGGAATCCCTGAGATTCCTTGGAACTTTGAAACACCCTGGATAAAGAGAAGGCTTTGGAAATCTAGATCCCGGAAGTGTCTTAATCGCACATTATTAAACATTAAGATTGAATTAGGATGCTCGGATCTAGCTGTTAGCTTTTGATGTACTTTTAATTTCTAGTTTGATTTATTGGGCTGTAATAATTTATAATAAACTCATGGGGATTTAGTAGAAAAATGGGATGGGGTTTATTTTATGCACAAAGGGTAGATACCATGCCTATAGGGGTTAGTTTCTGATTCTTCCGAAAATGCACATATAGAGATCATGTCTATAGGCTCTTGCATTTCTAGATTAGGCAAACCGTTTGTAGGTTTAATAATAAGGTTGCATATAGACATCATGTGCATAAGACTTCTGTTAATGTCTGAAAAGGTATTAAAATCAGTAAACGTATAGAAAGCATGCCTATAGGAAATCTCGATTTTTAACAGCCTCATTCGTTTTAAAACAGTATCAATTGCTGGAACTCGTATCTATTTTACTAAAACTGGTAATTTTCTACCTCTTTTCTGAAACCTGCTAAAATTGCTAAACCTTTTTCAATAATCAATCTGCACTTTCCTGAAACTCATAAACCTTTTAATCAGTCTGTATCTTTTCTGAAACAAATGGTAACTCTTTTCTAAAATCAGTCTGCATCTTTTTTTTCTGAAACTCGTTTCTCTCTATTAAAACTGATAACTCTTTTTCTAAAATCAATTTGCATCTTGTCTGAAATTCGTTTCTTTCTGTCAAACTGGTAACTCTTTCGCACCTTTTTCCTAAAATCAGTAGATCCTTTGCCTAGTTTCTTTTTATTCAACACATAGACAAAAGGTTGGTTAGCTAATCATTGGGTCAATCTTTGACAATTGTATTCGAGTTGCCTAATGCAGACTTTCTGTCTAAATATATATGTTGAACCAATCCACTTGCTGCTTAACTTTAATTTAAGACCAAATCAGTATTTGTCAAGGCATGCTAAACTATATGCTTATTTGATTTTTGGGGTTTATTTGAGCCTTATTTGCTTGTTTATTCTTCCCTTTATTTGATGCTTGTTTTGAATGTCGCGTTAGAATTTTATCCTTTAAACTCCACAAAGGCCTCCATCCTTTTCTTTCCTTTTAGGATCAGAAATCCTAATACCCCGGGACTGATAGGATTGGGACGGATAGTAGCATGCGATAAGTAAATGATACCGTTCCGCACTTTAATACCTTAACGGGGTGGGAAGGGTAGACATGGAGATGATGATTACACGATAACACTATGTGTACAATTGGATAGCAGTGTTGTGTGAATGATCCATGTAATGTATGAACCTATAACTCCCCTCTCCTTTTATTATTTTTTTAGAACTTTAAAAGCTGCTGCACTTTCAACTTCTATTTCTCACACGATTTTTTTTGGTTTGCTTGCACCAATTGCTTGACTTCTTCCCTTTACTTGCACATTTGTTTTACAACTAAACTGCTTCCTTTCTGAATTTCAGCATTTCTTTTAACCTTTTGTGCTTCCTGTTATACTTGTTAGTTTATTAGCATTTGCATTCAAAGTCACAAATTGTTGTATGGCCGGGAACCACACTAGTAGATCTTGAGGGGTGCCTAACACCTTCCCCTCGAGATAGTTTGAAGCCCTTACCCAAAACTCTGGTCTGCATCTTTAATTCTTCTAAAAGTGTCCTAATGCACTATAATCATTAGGTGGCGACTCTCCAAACTCCAAAAACCCAATTCCCAAACAGGATAAGAGTTGTCTTCCCGAATGTCGTGAACCCGATTCCGCTTTAGAAAAAAAGGGGGCGTCGATAGCATGACGACTCTGCTGGGGTCTCTTTAGGATTTTACCATTGCATGCTATATGTGACTTTACCGCTTTCTTTATTGCTTTTGTTTAATGCTTTTATTTGAAACTGACTTGTTTCTTTTGTTTCTTTTCTTTAATTTCTTTCATTTACTGCTTCCCCCGTTAATGCTGTTGTAATTATTGAGCAATCATTGTAAACTTTATTGTATGAACGTGAAAATACATGTCAATATATTTCATTCTTGTAAACTGCATCTTCAACATCATATTCCACTCATTCCTAACAAATACTATAACAACGCTTATAATGAGTGGTTGCGCGCTTCCAATACTATCACCCCCTAAATTTGGCAAGGGCATTTTTGCGGTAAAACCAGTCGATCAGCGGTGCAGTCGATGATTCTGTGCCTTTCCCTCTTGAGTTGTTCAGTAAAGGGTACCTTGTCTAATACCCCAATAGAAACATTACTCCATTTAAATTGTACATGCATCATGGTCAAACCTAGCCGAGTCAGTTATGTTGTCCACATAATGACTCATTAAGATAGCCTTGTCCAAAGTCCACTGGGTTTCCATGAAACCTAAACGGACATCTCCATGTTCTGTGCATTTATTTGGAGAACTTAAGTGCTTGCTATGCTAATTATTGGTTTAAATAGTCGATTCTAGTGGGGGTAAGGGCCTAACACTCTGTTTTGCAGAAAATGAGGCACGAGATCCCCAGATTTAGCATGGTAACCAACATTCATCCAAGCCTGCTGAATTGGTAGAAAGACCTCCATTCTAGTGATCAGACACTCGTCTGCAAGTACTTAGGGAATCTGCCTTCACTTCTAGAGTTTCAGCCTAACAACAGAATCATAGAAGCTGCGAAATTGTTCTGGGATAGTGACAAGTCTGTGTTCCGCTTTGGGGACCTTGAAATGACTTCTTTACTTGAAGAAATAGGGGGTTTAGCTGGAATTCCTTGGGAGAATCCAGGTTTGCTTATGCCCGAGAATCGCAAAGGAAGGGGTTTCCTTAAGATGATGGGACTGAAGAAAAACCCAGACTTAACATGTTTAAAAGACTCCTACATCCCTTTTGACTATCTATACGAGAGGTACGGCCATAGCAAGTCATACCGCATCTATTCAGATGAATTTGCTATCACCTCATTGGGGCATGTCCATAGAAGGGTCTTAGTCTTCATGTTTTGCTTTTTAGGGATGATCGTGTTCCCTATGAAGAAGTCTAGGATCCACACCAGACTAGCCATGGTAACCAAAACTTTGATGGAAGGGATTGGTGGGCAAACTTTCAGCATAGTGCCCATGATCATCGCTGAGATATATCGCGCCTTGAACAAATGTCAACAACAAGGCAATCATTTTGAGGGTTGCAACTTATTACTTCAGCTTTGGCTCATGGAACACCTCCAGAAAGGGGAATACCGACAAGAGATCCTACGCAGAGATTGGGATGATCATATCGCCTTCCATCAGCCAAGGCACATGAATTATATGCCTAAAATGTTCGCTCAGCCGGAGGACGCCAGACGATGGGTAGAATTGTTCGAAAATCTGAAAGAAGACTAGGTGCAATGGATATTTGAGTGATTCCCCACGGATGAATTCATTGTTCATCCCGAGATGTGCCGTTTATTATACTGATTGGTTTGAGAGAGACTTATACTTACGTTCCTCTTCGATCCATAAGGCAAGCTGGAAGAAAACAAATCATACCAAGGGTCGATAAAACGATTCACCTCAGGGCCGATTTTCAGGACGATGATAGCCCTCATAGGTGCCAAGCTCAACATTTGTGGCATTGCAAAATTGTTTTGGGGAATGAATCCATTGAGCTAGACAGGTACCACGCCGGTTGTGTGCCACATTATTCAGGTTGGTTAGAAGATAATGGCATGGGTCAGCCGGGATTCGTTTGAGGTCACAAAATTATTGACGAGCATGCTGAAGCACAGGTTAAGTATAATCAATTGTGCAAGAGAATTCGAAAGTGTGAAAGTGAGCATCGGGAAATACAAGAAGCCTATCAAAAATTGGTCGAGGAGTGGAAAGAAATGGCTGTCAGCACCAACAACTGGCTAGGGTATTTGGAGGGGGGTCTAGTAGAGCTGGAAGGAAAATTCATCAAGAGGATCGAAGATTGCCAAAACGCTGAAGGAAATGCAGGCGGACATCTGGCTCGAGCCTACTTGCTGCTAGGACTACGCGAGTTGATGGAGCTGTTTGAGGGTGACAAAGATGCCAAATCTGGGGAAGGTCCTTCTGGGACCAAGTAGTCAGGAGTCCTTTATTTTGCCTTAATGATGTAATAAGGCCTATGGCCACTAGTGACATTTACTTTCTGTCATTTAGCGTTGTTTTGGATTCGTCTTATTTTTATCAATAAAATGAGGCATTTAGCATTATAAGTTCTCTAAAACTATTTGTCGCTAGGCCTACCTCGGGCATAACGAGGCACCAAAACTAGGACGTGATTTATATTTTTTCGCACAACGTATTTAACTACTGCAACATTTTTTCCTCATGACCCGCACTAACTTTTTACCTTTTTGTTTTTCTTTTTATTTTTTATTCCCCTCCCCAAAGGTTAGTTCGTGCATTCTGGCACCATCAGCATACTCCACAAGATCCAAGGGCCCTTCACGTCCTCCTCTTCCGAGTCCTGTCCGAAACAAGAAAAAAGGTAAAATGGGAGATACAAGCGCCAGAAAGGAGATTGAGATTCCTCAGGGTACCCTGGTTGCTAAGGAAACTACCACACAATTAGATCAAAAACTGCTGAAATTTCGAGAAGAACTGGATCAGGTTCGGAATTTGGCGAACCTGTCATTTTCCCTCACGGCTCCTGATGTCAACACCCAGAATCCCGCACCTCCACAAACTACCCCACAAACATAGATACAACCCACTCATACCCAACACTCTAACACATGCCACACTCCAAATAACACTCCATTATTCATTCCCGAGCCACTGAACACCACAAATTACCATCTCCACAACACTCCTATTTATGTGGATACTGTACCCCACTACACCCAACCAATCTCAAATACACCTGAGTTTGATGACAAGGACTCCCTTATCAATAACTTAGTGGCAGAAATCAAGAAGTTAACCAGCCGAGTTAAGGGCATGGAAGGTAACAAAGGTATTGAAGGGCTAAATTATGAAGACCTATGTATTCAGCTAGATGTTGAACTTTCAGAGGGGTACAAACCTCCCAAGTTCGAAATGTTTGATGGAACAGGAGATCCCAGAGTCCACCTGATAACCTATTGCGATAAGCTAGTTGGAGTTGGAAGGGATGAAAAGATCCGTATGAAGCTCTTTATGAGGAGCCTGAAAGGAGATGCACTATCCTGGAACATCAGCCAGGACCCCAAGAAATGGACGAGTTGGATGAGCATGGTATCGGATTTCATGGATAGATTCCGATTCAATACAGAGAACACACCGGATGTATTCTATATATAGAACTTGAAGAAGAAGCTATCTGAAACATTTCGCGATTATGCCACTCGTTGGAGGTCAGAAGCTGCAAAGGTTAGGCCGGCCCTAGAAGAGGAGCAAATGAATAGATTTTTCGTCCGGGCTCAAGATCCCCAATATTACGAGAGGTTGATGCTGAACGAGGGTCAGAAGTTCTCCGATATCATCAAACTCGGAGAAAGAATCGAAGAGGGCATTAAGAATGGTATGGTTACAAATCTTGAAGCATTGCAAGCCACCAATAAGGCTTTGTAGACTGGTGGCACGTCCAAAAAGAAGGATGTAAGTGCCGTGATGGTCGCACAGGGAGCCAAATCACCACCAAAATACCACAGTTATCCATCACCTCCACTTACATATCAGCCCATCCCGAATTACCAAGCACCCGAACCCTCCTATCCACCTCCCATTTACCAATCCTCTCCACCTCTCACATATCAACCCACCTCATCCAGATACTCTCAACCAGCACCTGTTTACCAAGCTTATAACGCTCAAACCTCTCACTACCAATCACCACCCACCCGTTAAAATTTTCCAAGACCCAGACCAAATTTTGACCGCAAACCTCCCAGACAATAGATAGCCATCGCTGAACCAATTGACAAGCTATATGAAAGACTTAAAGCTGCTGGTTACATCACTCCTATCCCAGCCAAAGCTCCAAAAAATCCCTCCCATTGGGTCAACCCCAACAAGACCTGTGTGTATCACTCCGGCATGAAGGGACACACCCTTGATGAGTGTCGTTCGTTGAAAGACAAGATTCAGCCCTTATCGATAATAAGGTCATTGTAGCAAAGAAGCCTGCTCCTAATGTTCATAATAACCCCTTGCCTGACCACAAAGGTGGAGACATTCATATGATCGAGATCGAGGATGATTGGGACCCTAAAGTGTCGATAGGTTTGATTGCTGAAGGGGATGAACCAAAGAAACCAGCGGTTACCTTTAACCAATTGTTGTGCAGAATTAGCCCTCCAGGAACGACGAAGTAAATATGTCTATACCTCTCGAATTTGAAGCGCCTCCCTCTGCAAAGGCGCCCGGACCAATCGAGGTTGAATTTGGAGTTCCAAAGGCACCTGCACCCTTTGAAGTTGCTGTGTTACCACCAAGGGTGTCTATTCCAGTGGCAATGACTAACATAACACCATTCCACTAAAATTCCATACCATAGGATTACACTACCGAAGCCAGGAGGAAAGGAAAGACCAAGACAGGAGAAACGATTGCCGCACAAGGAATGACTAGAACAGGAAGGGTGTACACTCCAGAGCACCTAGCTGAGTCCAGTAAGCAAGCCCCGGGACAGCCTATTAAAACAGGACCTGACGATCTTTGGAGGAAAATACAGGCTAAGGAATACTCGATCGCTGAACAATTGAACAAAACACCAGCACAGATATCTATCCTGGCTCTTCTGCAGAGTTCAGACACTCACAAGAACGCCTTAATGAAGATACTGAGCGAAGCCTATGTGCCCAACAATATAACCGGGGGTGAAATGGCGAATATGGTGGGGCAAGTGCTGGAGAGCCATAAAATATCCTTCCACGAAGACGAGTTGCCGCCGGAAGGATTGAGCCACAACAAGGCACTACACATCATTGTGCAATGCGAGGATTATTTCATCACTAGAGTCCTGATTGATGGAGGATCCAGCCTCAACATATGTCCATTTATAACCCTCAGAACTTTGGGAAAAAGCCTACACGAGATCAAAGACGGGGCTATCAATGTCAAAGCCTTCGATGGGTCCTAGAGATCTACTATTGGAGAAATCAGCCTATGCTTGCAAATGGGACCACCATGGTTCGACATCGACTTCCAAGTGATAGACGTCCCAACATCCTACAACTTGCTGTTGGGACGCACCTGGATCAATGCTGCTGGAGCCGTAGCATCGACCCTGCATCAGGCGGTAAAGTTTGAATGGAATCTACAAGAAGTGATCATTCATGGAGATGGTAGTAACCCCATATATAGTCGCCAGACCATCCCAATGATCGGGGGCAGAAGGAGATTAGGCATAGAAACATACCACCACATCGAAAGGGTCAATGATGTAGATAAGGATAAGTGGTGGGACAACAAGATCGAAAGTATCCTGAATTGGTGTGGGTACGAGCCTGGAAAGGGACTCGGTAAAAATCTTCAGGGGATAACTAAGCCCATCAAACTGAAGATGCATGGCACTACCTTTGGCTTAGGGTACAGCTACACCTGGGAGGAATTCCAGAACTGGTCGCCACCATGGCGCGACCCCTACTATCTATTGGAGTTTTCGATACCTAGCCTAGAGCAGACCTTCCAATCGGCAGATACTATATATGGGTCAGAAGAAGATGAAGCATTGGCAGCCATGACGAATTTGTTCCTGGAGGATGATGATATGGACTGTTGTGTTCTTTTTGAGGAGGAGGGGGAGGAAGGCCCTTCTATAGAAGCTGTGAACAGAGGAGACCACCTCAACAATTGGTCAATTAGGACCGTCAGGGCCCAGAAGGCTTCGGGGTATCAAGGCTAAACAAAAGCACCATGCATCTCATCTTTTTAGCTTACTTTACTAGTTATTTTTCTTTCCGCATTGTCTTTTATTTCGAAAAGAGCTCGATGTTTCAAACAATTATGGATTTAATCAAAGCATTTCAGTTTATCATATATATATCTCGCTTATTATTTTTCTATCATTTACTCTATTTTATACAGCATTACTATTACTTATCCTGACGATGAACCAACGACTGTGATTTGTAATGAAACAACGCAACAAAAGGACATAGGCTCAAAAGAAGATGAGATACCTGAAGAGGTCGTCAGAGAGATTGAGAATTTTGAAAATATACCTAAGTCCAACCTGGAAGAAACTGAGGTCATTAATTTGGGAGATACGGAAGATGTCAAAGAAACTCGCATCAGCGTTCACTTGTCGCCATCAGAGAAGAAACAATATATGGAATTCTTAAAAGAATATGAGGACATATTCACTTGGTCGTACGATGATATGACTGGTCTCAGCACGGCCATTGTAGCTCATAAGTTGCCAACAGATCCATCCTGTCCACCAGTAAAGCAGAAGCTCAGAAAATTCAAGTCCGACATGAGTTTGAAAATCAAAGAAGAGGTTACTAAGCAAGTCAAAGCTAAGGTTCTCAAAGTTTTAGAGTATCCAACATGGTTAGCCAACATTGTGCCAGTACCAAATATGGACGGGAAGGTTAGAATCTGTGTCGACTACCGGGATCTCAACCGGGCCAATCCCAAAGGTAGTGCTTGAACTTGTTTGATTGGGTTCATGATCCTTCTTGTTTTAACTTCTGCTCCTTATGTGATTTGGTTTCTTGAAATCCTTGAACTAAGATATATCCTCTAGAAGGGTCGTTTGCTTCACTCTTTAGCATGCTTTTGGTCCTCATTTGACTATCATTTCTCTTTGCCATGATTTAACCTCACATGCCTGATGTTGTGCACTCTTTATATTCACTGGTTGTCCCTCTAAAATAACTTTCAATCTTAGACTAATTTTAGGTTTCCTTGTGTAAGCTTGATTGATTCTTTCCTTGACTGATTTGAGAACTTTCTTTAGCCTTTTGACTCCCTTATTTCTGGCTGGGTTCATTGTTGATTTTTGAATCCTTGGTTCCCTAATTTACAATGTGTTAATTGATTCACCGTGTTCTTGCCTTATTTAAGCTGACAGTGCATTTCAAAATTTTCTTTCCTTAATTAAAACCCCTATGTATTTACCCCTTATTTGTATGCTATGCACAATATGTTTACTTGATCTCCTTCCTTAAATAACTCTTGCCCTTTACCGTTCAAATTTGAATTCCTCAATTAAAGGGATCTTTTGCTAGTGATTGATGCATGATTATTTTCTTACCTTGTTCCTTGCCTGATTTCAAAACTATAAATACTCTCCTCCCTTCTCTTTGAACATACAGACAGAGAACACAATCTGAGTTCAAAAGTCACTCTCACTTAAAAAACTCTCTCTCTTTTACTTGTGCTGCTGTGGACTTTGTTTGCTCTAGTTTTTCCTGCACTCTTTTTCTTCTATACTGGTATGTCTCAGTTAGTTTACATGCTTCCACCACAATGTGTTTTATTTCTGTTCACTTCTGTCCAATTCTTTAGTTGACATTTGCTGCTAACATATTGTAACATGTTCCCCCTTTCCTTTGTAATTCAGTTTTATGTATCCTGTGAGTTGCTTGTCATGAATTTGATCCTTTATGAATCCCAAACCCTCATACCCCTTTATATGTGAGTTATAATTCAGGGTATGACAACACTCTAATATTGTTGTCCATGATTCTGGATTGGATTCTTTGAATCTCAAACTCAATCAGTTCCCCTTCCCTTTCCCTCCTTTATGTGTTTTTGAGCTTTAGACTTGGGTCTGGCAGTGTCCTAATCACTGTCCAGACCCTGGTCTGACCTTCAAGGGTATACTCTTGATGTGTTTGACCAAGTAGGTGATCAGGGGTGTGCCAGCCTACTTTGTGGCTAGGTATGCCCACCACCTATCATGGCTCCCGAATTCCCCTTTCAATTTGCACTTACTCCTAGCTATTAAGTTCTGCCCCTCTCTTGCAAGCCATGCTTTGGGACCCCCTGAGCTCCCTCTGAACTTGGATGCCCGAGAGCTGGCTCTTCCATACTGCACTGTTTCTATATTAATGGTATCTTGGGTGTAAGCAATGCCAGGAATCCCTGACATTCCTTGGAACTTTGAAACACCCTGGATAAAGAGAAAGCTTTGGAAATCTGGATCCCGGTAGTGGTTCAATCTCATATTATTAAACATTAAGGTTGAATTAGGCTGCTCGGATCTAGCGGTTAGCTTTTGATGTACTTTTAATTTCTAGTTTGATTTATTGGGCTGTAATAATTTGTAATAAACTCATGGGGATTTAGTAGAAAAATGGGATGGGGTTTATTTTATGCACAAAGGATAGATACCATGCCTATAGGGGTTAATTTCTGATTCTTCCGCAAATGCACATATAGAGATCATGTCTATAGGCCCTTGTATTTCTGCATATACAAATATCATTAGGCAAACCATTTTTAGGTTTAATAATAAGGTTGCATACAGAGATTATGTGCATAAGACTTCTGTTAATGTCTGAAAAGGTATTAAAATCAGTAGACGTATAGAAAGCATGCCTATAGGAAATGTCGATTTTTAACAGCCTCATTCGTTTTAAAACAGTATCAATTGCTGGAACTCGTATCTATTTTATTAAAACTGGTAATTTTCTACCTCTTTTCTGAAACTTGCTAAAATTGGTAAACCTTTTTCTATAATCAATCTGCACATTCCTGAAACTCGTAAACCTTTTAATCAGTCTGCATCTTTTCTGAAACAACTGGTAACTCTTTTCTAAAATCAGTCTGCATCTTTTCTGAAACAACTGGTAACTCTTTTCTAAAATCAGTCTGCATCTTTTTTTTTCTTCTGAAACTCGTTTCTCTCTGTTAAAATTGATAACTCTTTTTCTAAAATCAATTTGCATCTTGTCTGAAATTCATTTCTTTCTGTCAAACTGGTAACTCTTTCGCACCTTTTTCCTGAAATCAGTAGATCCACTACCTAGTTTCTTTTTATTTAACACATAGACAAAAGGTTGGTTTGCTAATCATTGGGTCAGTCTCTGACAACTGTATCCGAGTTGCCTAATGCAGACTTTCTGTCTAAATATATGTGTAGAACCAGTCCACTCACTGCTTAACTTTAATTTAAGACCAAATCAGTATTTGTCAAGGCATGCTAAACTATATGCTTATTTGATTTCTGGGGTTTATTTGAGCCTTATTTGTTTGTTTATTCTTCCCTTTATTTGATGCTTGTTTTGAATGTCGCGCTAGAATTTTATCCTTTAAACTCCACAAAGGCCTCCATCCCTTTATTTCCTTTTAGGATCAGAAGTCCTAATACCCTGGACTAATAGGATTGGGACGGGTAGTGGCATGCGATAAGTAAACGATACCGTTCCGCACTTTAATACCTTAACGTGGTGGGAATGGCAGACATGGAGATGATGATTACACGATAACACTATGTGTACAATTGGGTACCAGTGTTGTGCGAATGATCCATGTAATGTATGAACCTAGGACTTCCCTCTCCTTTTATTATTTTTTTAAAACTTTAAAAGCTGTTGCACTTTCAACTTCTGTTTCTCACACGATTGTTTTTGGTTTGCTGGCACCTATTGCTTGACTTCTTCCCTCTACTTGCACATTTCTTTTACAACTAAAATGCTTCCTTTCTGAATTTTAGCATTTCTTTTAACCTTTTTGTGCTTCCTGTTATACTTGTTAGTTCATTCGCATTTGCATTCAAAGTCACAAATTGTAGCATGGCCGGGAACCACACTAGTGGATCTTGAGGGGTGCCTAACACCTTCCCTTCGAGATAACTTCAAACCCTTACCCAAAACTCTGGTTTGCATCTTTAATTCTTCTAAAAATGTCCTAATGCACTATAATCATTAGGTGGTGACTCTCCAAACTCCAAAAATCCAATTTCCAAACAGGATAAGAGTTGTCTTCCCGAATGTCGTGAACCCGATTCCGCTTTAGAAAAACAGGGGGTGTCGACATCAACCATGTGAAATTCACCACCACACACAAATTGAAGTGGTTGATCACCCACAAATGGTACGATGACCTCTGAGATAGGATCATCTTCTATAAGTCAGATATCGACGGTTTGACTTTCCCACATTTTGATGCTCTTGTTTTTACTTTATGTATTTCAGAAACTGGTGTGAAAAGAATAATGGTAGACGACAAAAGCACCACATGTATTATCCACCCTCGAGTCCTGACACAAATGAGACTCGAAGACAAGATATTACTATATTTCATAACACTAACAGGTTTTAACAATGAAGTTGAGCGAACCTCTGGGGAGATAACGCTACCCATCCTTGCCGAGGGCGTTACCCTAGAAACAATGTTTCACGTCATGAATCAAGACACAACTTACAACGCCATCATAGGGCAACCATGAATACACACCATAAGAGCCATCTCGTCAAGCCTATATGAAATGATCAAATTCCCTACTTCTTGCGGTATATTCAGCATTCGAGGCGAAAAATGCACCGCCCAAAAATGCTACCATATCACCCAGGAATGCAACACTTAACAACTAAATGGAACAGACTCAGAAACATAGCAATCACCAAGGTCGGGGGTCAGACTCGGCACACAATAGACGTCATCAGGGACCCCAACATTGTGGAAGCCACTAAGTTAATGGTAGAAGACCTAGATCCCGTCTAACTGGACAGCAGCAACAACAACAAAAAGGCTTACATCAGACATAAACTCTCAGAACGAGGTAACTTTCATAAGTTTTTAATTGAAAATGCCGATTTGTTCGCCTTCTCCCACGCATATATGATGGGTATCCCAAAAGATGTCACCATACACAAGTTGAACGTCGAACTACTCTACCCACCAGTGTAGAAAATAAGAAGAAAACTCAACGTTGCAATCAACGGGGAAGCCAGCGATGAAGTAGATAAGCTACTCGCCAACAGTTCCATCAGAGAATCAAAATACCCCCAATGGGTCGCAAATATGGTGTCATGGTAAAAAAATAAAAATAGGAAAAGGTGGCTGTGCGTGGATTTCACAGACCTAAACAAGGCATGCCCAAAAGACTCCTTTCCTTTGCCTCAATTCGACCAGCTCATCGACGCAACATTGGGACACAAATTGTTAAGCTTCTTGGATGCCTACTCGTGTTACAACCAAATCCTCATGGAGGAGGAGGACCAAGAGAAAACTACTTTCATCACCCATCAGGGAACGTATTATTACAGAGTCATGCCATTCGGGTTAAAGAACGCAGGGGCAATGTACCAAAGGTTGGTCATCAAGATGTTTAAGGATTAATCGGCAAAACAATAAAAGTTTATATCAATGATATGCTGGTCAAATAAAAAAGGAAAGAAGACCACATCGACCATCTAAAAGAGGCATTTGGTATATTAAGGCTATAAGACATGAAATTGAACCTCGAAAAATGTGCCTTCGACGTAATCTCGGGAAATATTTTTTGTTTCTTGGTATCACAAAGAGGCATAGAAGTCGGCGTAACCTCGGGAAAATGTCTCGGTTTCTTGGTATCACAAAGAGGCATAGAAGTCAATCCCGATCAAATCAAAGCCATTGAAAGGATACTTGAAGTGTTGACCAGCAAGAAATAGGTTCAAAAACTGACTGGCCGTATAGCCTCCCTATCGAGATTCATCTCACGATCGTCGAACAGATGCCACAAATTATTCAACGTGCTGCAAAAGAAAATGGGCTCTAGTGGAATTCAGAATGCATCGATGCCTTAAGAGAAATAAAGGCATACTTGTCCTAACCCCCACTACTTGCCAAAGCGAAACCTGGCGGACGCCTATTAATATATTTGGCTATCTCAGAAGTTGCAGTAAGTGCAGTGTTGGTCTGAGAAAGTAAAAGTACGTAATATCAAATTAATTATATTAGCAAAACACTGGTCGACGCCGAAATGAGGTACCCTCACCTCGAGAAATTGGCCTTGGCATTTGTCATAGATTCACAAAAGCTTAGACCCTATTTTCAGTGTCATTCAATATCGGTGGTAACAAATTTCTCACTGCATAGCATCGTGCATAAGCCTGAATTGTCGGGAAGACTGGCCAAGTGGGCCATAGAATTGAGCAAGCACGATATAACATATCACCCGCAAATAGTGATAAAATTGCAGGTACTTGCCAACTTCGTCGCCGATTTCAGTGCCAAAATAATGCCCGAGGTCGAGTAGGAAGCCTCTCGTACCCCTCCTAGGTTACCTGACCTCTAGGTCCTATACACTGATGGCACATCCAATGCGTCAAGGTCTGGACTGGGACTCGTACTCGAGGTCCCAAAAGGCGAAGTTATCCGCCAACCCATACGGTCCCCTGATATGACTAATAATAAGGTCGAGTATGAGACCGTGATTACAGGATTAAAGCTAGCTCTCAAGTATGGAGCACAATGAGTCATCCTCAGATGCGACTTGAAACTCGTCGTCAACCAAGTTACCAGGACTTTCCAAATCAAAGAGCAGAGGTTACAAAAGTACCAAAAAGAAATTCATAAACTACTACCAGAATTTGATGAATGTCGACTAAACTAGATACCTCGAGCGCAAAACATTGAGGCAGATGGCCTCGCAAATTAGTAGCAGCCACCAAAAATATCACTAAAGAAAACGTGGTCACCCTCCTCACTCATCAATAGACCAACTTGAGTTACATTCTATAAATTTGACTTGGGACTGGCGCAACCAAATCATGACATATTTGCAGGAGGGAGTACTCCCATAAGACAAAAAGGAAGCCAAAAAGCTTCGAATGCAGGCGACCATGTACAACATCATAAATCATGACATGTTCAAGATAACGTTTGGGACCCCTTGGAGAAATACTTAGGGTCGAATCAAACAAGGTGTTTGGTCGAAGAAGTACAAGAAGGTCACCATGGTGCCTATACAGGCAACCGAGCCTTCATCAGATGCCTCATTCGGGCAAAATATTACTTGCCCACTATGAAAAAGGAAGCTATAGATTACGTCAAGAGGTGCGAGCAGTGCCAAAAGTACGCACCTATGATATATCAAGTGGGTGAACACCTCCACTCTATCACTTTGCCATGGCCTTTCATCAAATGAGGAATGGACATCGTCGGACCCCTCCTAGCGGGGCAAGGTAAGATACGTTTTCTTTTGGTTTTAAATGACTACTTTTCCAAATGGGTGGAAACAGGTGCGTTAAACCAAATATACAAACAGGAAGTCATCACATTCATATGGAGGAACATCATATGCCATTTCGTCATCCCTAAAGAAATCAGTTGTGACTATGGCCCCCAATTCACGGGGGAAAAGACCACTGAGTTCTTCAAAATATGGCACATCAAGCGAATACTCTCCATTCCATATCATCCCACCAGTAATGGACAAGACGAATCCTCCAATAAAACAATATTGAACATATTAAAGAAAAAGCTCGGGGACGCCAAAAGGTTATGGCTAGAATTGCTATAGGAGGTACTATGGGACTACCGCACCACGCCAAAAATGAGCACAGGCGAAACGTTAGTCTATGAGACTGATGTCATGATGCCTGTCGAGGTCGGGGAGCCTAGCCTGAGATACTCCAATGAAAGCGGACAAAACAACGATGAAGGGGACATCTCGAAGTTCAAGTATGATTCATCGCACCACCTGCCGACTGCTTCTCCAGGCCGAACGATGAAGGGACTAGATACATGGAAACTTCTCCAATATATGTATTAAACGGACATATAGTACTCTCCAGTGAATAATATAAAGTGGTATTTTGAACTTGCCACTAATATATTCTCCAATGAATGAAATAAAGCAACATTTTACTTTCCATCAAGTCTCTTTTTTCGCATCTAACATTTGACCTTGCTCGAATTACTTAACATTCGACCTCGCTCGAATTACTTAATGTAAACATGTGATTTTTGACCCTCCCCAAGATTTTATATATTTTAACACGTAAATATTTAGTTTGGGCCTAATATCTCTATTTTAACTAATTTTGACTCTTTTATTTTATTTCGTCACAAAAATGAAAATTACAAAAAGATTTTAGTTTATGAATCTTTCATAAAATAAAATTAAAAAAAATATACAAAAATAGTACCTTATTTTTATCTTCTTGAAAATACAAAAAAAAAATAGGTTCATGTTTTAATATAGTTTAGTTTAATTAATTAGAATTAGTTTTTGCATTGTGTAGTAGTTTTATCTTATATTAAAGGGAGTTAACAAAAGTGTTGGACCACAATTTTAAGAGTGTTAGAGTCCAATTTTAAGACCCAATTTTTGGATTAGCCCATTAATCCCAATACCTAATACCCACTAAGCTAACCCTAATAACGTAAAAACCTAGAATCCCTACAAAAAGAAGGAGATCAGTAATGAGAAAGGACCCGGGACCTAGAGCTTTCAGCCGCAGAACAACAATAGAACCCCACCCCTACCGATTGATATTCTTCTTCAGAGAAGAAGCGCCAATTTCCATGGCTTCTTCTTAAGCAAAAAACAAACCCCTCCATAACTACCATAACAACCCCTTCTCTTTAAATAACAAGCCTTTGACGGAACCCCACCCAAAAAATCAGCGACAACAACACACACACAGAGCAACAACCATTCGACACCTCTTTTTCTTCCCCCCATTCTCACCAGAGCTCGCCGGAACCAACCCCCACCAGCTGTCTACCCTCGCTTGAGCCAAAAAAAAATAGAAAAAAAATTGAGCTGGGACGGGGAGACAGTAGCGAAAGAAGATTGGGGAGCTGGAATCTTAATTGAATCTTAAAAAACGGACTTCTTGTTTACCGTGAAAATGGTAACAACAATTAAATTTATAAATGAGATTCTAAAAATACGTGATCTATTCCCAAGCTAGTTTATAAGGGTGATTGGTGTTAAAACATGAAGTAAGACAATAAAGATCGAGTTAGCCAAAGAAATAATCGAACCAGTAAGGGGACATTCCCTGGCTTAGAGCAAGCTAGTAGATACCTCGGGGCCAGGCCTCGAGCCTATCACGGTCTTATCGAGCGTAGTCGGGAAGAGGATAACAGGTAAGGATATAGATAAGCAAAGCTTTATACCGTCAATATTAAAGTAATAATAAAGAACAAAGGAAGAATAATGAAATGCTAGGGCGACCTCGGGGTTGATGAGCACTGATAGCTTAGAAGAAAGAAAGAGAGAGAGAGAGAGAGAGAGAGAGAGAGAGAGAGAGAGAGAGAGAGAGAGAATTGCATTATGGAGAAGTGGAGCAACATCAGTCCCTTACAAGGTGGGGTGAGTCCCCTTTATATAGGAGAGAGGACTCGATAAAGTATGTTTATATTATTTAAAAGAGTAGAAAGATGGGACGACCTGACGCAAGTCCTCTCAATAGGCTGTAGATAGACCGGTCATGTCAGGTGTAGCCATGTGCTTCAGGGACCTCCTATCTTGTCCTGACCTCAGGCCCTGCTTCCTTTGATTCAGACATTGATGAGCCCTGAGGTTGAGAACTCGACCGTGGCCTTCCACCCTAGGGGTCTCGGCGAAAGCTTCCAAAATTGTCTTGATAGCAAAAAATCAAGTATTCTGATTTTACCACGTAAAGATTAGTCTCTTCATTTCCCATGATGAAGTGATGAGAAATGATTCTGACACTCGACACCTCGAGCTCCTTTTGGTGACGCTATAATGGCAATTCAAATCGCGGCGCAATATTCCGTGGAAGATGGCATGTCTCATAGATCTCTGCTCGATGTCCTGTCATCTCCGCTCCTCGAGGAAAAAGTGATACCGTCGGTTTGTCTTTTAGAGAAGGTAGTAATTGTCACCCCTCCTTCTTTTACACACCTACCCTGAAGGATAAATGTATAAGGGAGTTTTTCCATTTTAAGTGACATTATTCGAAATGAAATTATTTATTTATTTTTCGAGTCGCCACTTGGGATAGGATTGGCTTTTGGTGTCCCAAGTCACCGATTTAACTTAATCCCAAATCAAGGAAAATTTTGACTTCCCAATTGGAGTCTGCGAACCAGAAATTCTGAATAAGGAATTCTGTTGACCTGAGGGAAGGTGTTAGGCACCCCCGGATCTCGTGGTTCTAGCACGGTCGCTTAAATGATTATAAATGGCAAAAATCTGATTTTTATACATGTTCAAACCTATAGTGCAATTCTATGACTATTTACCGCTTTTAGTTAATTTTTAAAGAAAGTGAACGTCGTTTAAAAACGTGTTTTTGGATCACGTCACATGAAATGCACCCGGATCCTTGACACATTCTTATTCAACATTTTTGGATTTGGGTTGAATGAAATGCAAATCCGTATTTAAGAAGGTAAAATTACTAAAAAGCGCGTCTAAAGCGACTAACAGGTCATTATCTTTACGGAGGACCGAGAAATTCACTAGACGGCATGCCCCGAATTCTAAGTATTTTTATATAAGCATTCAATGAGGGCCCCGCAATTTATGCATTTTGTTCGGCGAGGCTCATCTCACTTTATTGTTTAAAAGCAAAACTAAAGCAAACTACGATTTTCTGTTTATTTTTGTCGCTAAAAGGGCCTAATTAATTTATATTTATAAATTCGGGTCTCCGGTTCAAGTCCGAATTCAAAGAAAAGGGGAAACCCTGCTAATTTGAACCCGTTACTTAACTCGAGAACCTAAATTTATATTTGTAAATTAATCCCCATATTTCTAATATAATTTAAAGGATTTTTGATTTCAGCATTTTTGGGCCTTCAACTTTGGCCCTATATAGGAAGAAGGAAATATAGCTTCTAAATTTGCCTAGCTTTGGGCTTCTTATTATGCCACTATGCCCAGTTATCATTTGAACATAAGGGCCTGGTTGTCTTGCCTCATTATTGATCTTAACTATTTTGTAAAACAAATGCACCATTTATTTAATTCAGGTGTTACTATGCAACTACATCGTGCTTGTCATGAACTAATTAATATGATCCACCTGGAACTTAACCAGTAGTTAATTCCAAAATTACACCTGAATCGCCAAATACAAATGGACTCCTGTGAGTTGCAATTTAAACAACGAACCAAGTGAGTCAGTACATGACAATACATGAGTCTAAACTACAAGTTCAAATCAAACTAATACACAAACTAACGTGAAAATCTAATACATGAGTTATTGGCAGAACATATTCATGCAATTCTAAGCTAAAACTATTTGAAAAACACATTCACACAACTCTAAGAGGTTCAATGATTTAATTAGCTACAAATCAATACCAAACTAATGTAATGGCAGAACATTCATGCAATTCTAAAAGGTCCAGCAGTCTAATTAATTACAAATCCATATATTGTCCAAATAAACAAAACTACTCTATGCCTTTAAACTAAGAAAGGAATAGGAGACTTCATAGATCAAATGTAATAATATTTCATCAGTTCATATACTTCAGCAATCCTACATTGAGTCTTCACAAATTGTATGAAGCCAAATGAGTACCTGGAAAGGGAACAAATGCAGAAATTGAGAGTCAGCGAGGCAAGCAACAACAGTATTCAATAGCAACTAGATCAATTTTGAACCCGGAAATTGTGTCAATCAGCCCAATAGTTAATTTTAAGTAGCAAAACCAGTGGCAACTAAAATAAGCTTGAACAACCCAACTTTGACTTGATATAACCCCAAATACACTCGACAAACACCCCAGGAATGTCTAGAATATTTCAGCAACTAAATATTGAGCTAGACAATGTAAATCAACAACTGAAAATTCAAATTAATCTAAAGCTTTCAATGGAACAATATTTTTGAAGATTTGTTTCTGAAAGTTTTCTGTTGTTTTTGGTTTTTTCTGCAGAATTTAAGATCTAAATGAAGATTTCTAGAACTATAGGCTTTCATATCTGAACTTCTTTTGATTTTTGAAATTCAAATTTGAGATTCAGATTTGGAAGAAGAGGATTTTGAGAGGGAATTATAAGCTGGAAAGGGTTTGGGAATTTTCAGAGGTGTAAAACCTGTAAATGAAGGCATTAGGCCTGCTTTTTATAGGCAAGGAGGGGCAGGAATGTTCTAGAGGTTTTCACTCATTCCCCCCCCCCCCCCCCC
>MU667862.1:68735-87593 GCA_026770625.1 Nicotiana glauca
CATTAAGAATGCAGAAACTTACACTAAGTCCCCCTTCTAGAAGGACCTAGGATATTCTAACTTTGTTTTCTACCTATGGAATACCTATAATACCCTCACTTTTATTATGAAATTACTGAGCCTTAACAAACTAACCCATTTTAGATGCCCAAACTACCCCTAACTAACCCTGAAATTACTAACCCAACCAAACCCCTTTACCTTAGTTAAAATTCAACTATAGTTAATTAAAGACCAAGCTGTTCAGCTATATCCACAATTCTTTAATCATCAAAATAAACTATCCTTGTTTTAATTTCAATTAACTACTTAATCAATATATCCTACGACTACTGTTTTATTGAACTAAGCAAACCATTCAAACTCGAAATTAAAATCAGATTAACCAAAGCAATTATGGATCATCAAAGTGAAACTAAACACCAAATCAACTATTAGAAAAAAAACCAAAATTAAAGGAAAAAATTAGCAGAAACAAAAATAAAAAACCCTAAAATTTCTAAAGCAATTATCATGTCTAAATGATTGATCAATGTCATTCAACTGGGATAAAAAAAATACGAACTTCACTATTGTAGTCTGAACCCTAAGTAATAATAAAAAATTAAAAGAAGCAGACATGGAAGAACAAGAACAAGAAGAAAACAAAAATAACAGACGAAATACCTCCGGTTTTGGCTTAGACTCGAATCTGATCATGCTTTTTTTGAGTTATTTGGACTAAAACCGTCTTTAATCATGTGTTTTCAATGAGAAAACACATGATTAAAGGCAGTTGTAGTGCCAAATCAAAGAAATCCCAACTTTGAAAAGTTAGGGTTCTTGGCCAGACTTCGATCCAAAATTCGAGAAGATGGGGTGATGTTTGAGAGTTATAGGCTATGAATTTATGAAGAAGGAGATGAGGAGGATATATGGTGTAAGTTTGGACTGGTTTGGAGAAAGTAGGGTTTTGGACCATAATTTAGATATAATATTCGAGAAGATTGGCTAGGAATTGAAGGAGATGGTTTTGGGAGTTGGAAAGAGGAGAGGAAGGGGAGCTTGTGGTGAAATTTTGGGGTCATTTGGAGCTTCACCACCGGCGGAGGCGATTTGTGGCCGGCAGCGGACGGCGGAGGCATGGTCGGCGACGGTGGATACGGGGGTACGAGGAAGTAAAATTATAGATAGTTTATTACATTTTTATGTAATTTTCTTGGATGGATCTGGACTGTTTGATCATGGGGAATGGACGGACATGATTGATTGACGCCAAAACGACATCGTTTTGCAATAGGGGGGACTGGACCGGATTGATGATTTGGGCTGGTCCGGTGGGGACTGGGTTATGGGTTGATTGGGCTTGTGTCTTTGCAATGAAGCAATGGCCCAAATTGGCCAGCCCTTGCATTTGTTCATTTTCTTCTTTTCTCTTCTTTTGTATTTTATTTTTTTGTATTTTACTTATTTATATATATATTATTTTAATTTTCTGATTAAATGTAAGATCAAAAACTAAAAGATACAAATTGAATCTAAAATTATACTAATTAAAATTCCAAAATCAACTAATTTCTAATTTAAAAGAAAACTTAGGACAAATTCTAAAAATCAAGAGTAGAAATGCAAAGAACCATTTTTGTTATTTTCTTTATTTTTTTAATGTTAAAATGTGTATTATTTTGTATTTTTGGAATTATATCAAGTAAAATGCACACAAAATGCAAACAAGACACAAAATCATACAATTAATTCCTAAAAATTCAAATAATAAAGAAAAATCTTAATTCTAAGGAATTTTGTAGGAGTAGTTTAAGCGCGGAAAAAATCACGTGCTCACAGCTGCCGTCTTTGCTCGAAGACACGAAGGGTTTTCGGGCAAAGATAAATGAGCACCATGAAGGATTTTTGCCAGCTCAGCACTCGAGAAGCATTTTTGAAAACCGTCTGACCGAACCCTACTTCAAAGGTTGCCTACATATCCCTGGCTATAAAGAAATCAGGTCAGTGTAGTTCTGGAAGGTTTGGTAGCTGGGACTACCAAGAGCTGTGATTTCACTGCTTTTGCTGCTGCTACTGCTTGCTGACCTCCTTATTACACCAATAAGGAAAATCAAAGCTAAGCTAGCTATGCCTATCAACTATGAGCTACAAGATTCCTATCTATAATTCTCTTGAAACTTGATCTTGAGTCTTAGCTGATTTTACTGTGGACTTCGATCTAAATCTTGATGCACGCAAGTTGTAGGTGTTTACTCTTTTTGCAGCATTGGGTCAAAATAGGATCAGCGGAGCTTGTGACTTCTATCGGATTTCGAGCAATCTGCATCCTTGTTTGCTTCACATTTGAGTCCATTTCTTTTTGTTCTTTTCTTCCTTTCTTTATTCTGGATCGAGACTCACTCCATTGGTCAT
The DNA here is from genome assembly GCA_026770625.1 of Nicotiana glauca. NCBI lineage: Eukaryota > Viridiplantae > Streptophyta > Magnoliopsida > Solanales > Solanaceae > Nicotiana > Nicotiana glauca. The sequence continues at coordinate 71,133 of MU667862.1, forward strand.
CTCGCACCCTATGTTTTGAGGTCACCCTACTTTAAGATATCAAAACAAACAAATGAACAAAATTTTCTGCCCCAGTTTTCACTAGGAAAATTTCGTGAGTTAGTTGTGACACATATCTAAGCAGTCATATTAGGATTGTGTATTCTTGTGAATGAATCCAGGTTATGCTGGAAAATGACCGGGTTATGCTAGAAAAAAGAAAAAGGGTCTCGAGTTATGCCGGGATGAAAAGAAAAATGATCCTCGGGTTTGCCGGGATTTGGAAAGAAAATTCTCCCTGGGTTATGCCAGCGAGATCCTCAATTTTTTGGAAAAAGCTCCTTGGGTTATGCCAGGGAGATCCTCGATTTTTTTGGCTGGGTTTTGGAAAGAAAAAGCTCCTTGGGTTATGCCAGGGAGATCCTCGATTTTTTGGCCGGGATTTGGAAAGAAAAAGCTCATTGGGTTATGCCAGGGAGATCCTCGATTTTTTGGCTGGGATTTGGAAAGAAAAAGATCCTTAGGTTATGCCAGGGAGATCCTCGATTTTTTGGCCGGGATTTGGAAAGGAAAAGCTCCTTGGGTTATGCCAGGGAGATTCTCGGTTTTTTGGCCGGGATTTGGAAAGAAAAAGATCCTTGGGTTATGCCAGGGAGATCCTAAATTTTTTGGTCAAGATTTGGAAAGAAAAAGATCCTTGGGTTATGCCAGGGAGATCCTCGATTTTTTGGCCGGGATTTGGAAAGAAAAAGCTCCTTGGGTTATGCCAAGGAGATCCTCGATTTTTTGGCCGGGATTTAGAAAGAAAAAGCTCCTTGGGTTATGCCAGGGAGATCCTCGGTTTTTTGGCCAGGATTTGAAAAGAAAAAGGCTCCTTGGGTTATGCCAGGGAGATCCTCGGTTTTTTGGTCGGGATTTGGAAAGAAAAAGCTCCTTGCTACCATGATTTGTTTTTCTTTTGGGGTTTTCATTTTCATTTCTTTTCTTCTTCTTTTTTTTTTAATATTTTTTTTATATGTTTTCCTTTTTATTTAGCAAAATGCATGAAAGAATTTTGGGGAGGGGATTTCCTTTTGGGTCGTTTCCTGCTGCAAAGCTGTTTCAGCGCTTGCACATTTCATTTCCGTTTGGGTTGCACCTGCTTTTTGCACGTTTGCTTTGAATAAGACCTATTTTCAACAAAGAACAATTTTTTAGTTGAAACGGTGGTTGGTTTTGTAGCCTTGTTCATCCCAATTGTTTGATCCCGACTCCATTTTTGTTGAGAACTTTGCTGCTCGTTTGCCTTGAGGGTGAATCTCTTTTCAAACCGACCGTGTTCAGCCTTAGGACTTCATGATGACTCGCCCGTGTGGGCTCTAGCCATTTCACTTTATTCTGCTCTTAGGACCTTTGCATTTGACTTTCTTTCTTTTCCAATGTCTTTGCTTCGAAAGCATCAACCACCATGGTCAATCGAGATTGGACTGACGCGTCCGCTGAGACTGGGTATTTTCTTCAACTCTTGCCAGGCGGAGCCCTGTGAAACCGGTCCTGTCACCTTTTCTTTGTAATTGTTACAGAATCAGAGTTAAATCGAAAGGGATTCAAAGAAAAGTATGCAAAAAGCAAGCATATGAGTTTAAAGAGAAGCGTCCCTTTCGAGGGAAAAGAAGGACTTATCTGGGGTGCATGCTAGCTTCAAATGAACATGACATGCTTCTTGGACTGGACGCCGACCCACACAAACTTTCCAGCTTCTCGTATACCCATTGATCCGCATTGCAAAACCAGGGAACCTTGCCAGGACTCTTTAGTGATGAGATGTCTTCTTTTCGGCCAACAGCGCCCTTTGCGGGTTTTCGCCAATCGACCTCTCTTATTTCTCTTCTCACCGTCGCTCGATAGTGCTCTTTGTGAGTTTTCACTAAGCGGACTCTCTCATTTTCAATTTCTCTACTCACCATCGCCTTATGGTGACCGAAGGTTTTCACCGATAAGACTCTCTCATTTTATTTCTCTCAATTTGCATTGTGTCAGATTCCAACAATGATGTTTTTCACTTCCCTGCCTTTGCCAATTGATCGAAAGGACTTGGATGAGGTCTTTGGGGTAAAAATATTTTGGGAGGAACTACAACTTTGGAACCATTTCGGCGAATTCATGGCCGAACCATTATATCATCTGCCCCAGTTTCATCTTTTGGGGAAATTAGGATTTTTGTTTTGGTGTGACTGAACCTCAGGGAGAGGCTGCCTACGTATCCTTTCGGAATCAAGTCGAACGTAGTTCAGGGAAACATTTTGTTTTTCTTTTTGTCTTCTTTTTCTCTTTTTTTCTTTTTCTTTTTCTTTTATACCTTCAGGTTCCAAAGAGGGTAGCCAAAGAAGCAGAACTGGCTCAAAGGGTTTATGAAGGATTGATAGGGTTTGGGATAGTGGGAAGGAAAGCCTTCGTTATCTCAATTACACAAAAGCCATCAAACCAGGAGGCTTAGACGTAGTACCTTTTAACTACATCTGAATTGGCTGCTGTTTAAGGGTCATTTTCTTTGACGTCTCCCAGATACAGTGCTCCTCTTGGCAATATCTTCAGGATTATGTATGTACCTTTCCAATTAGGATCGAACTTCCCTTTTGCTTCCTGGTGATGAGGAAGAATGCACCTGAGCACGAGCTGTCCCACTTCAAAATTCCTGGGACGCACTTTTTTGTTATAGGCGCGGGCCATTCTTTATTGGTACAACTACCCGTGACAAACTACGGCCATCCGTTTCTCATCAATTAATGATAACTGCTCCAGTCGGGTTTTTCCAGTCGGGTTTTAACGCACTCACTGTCCTCAATTTTCGCTTCAACAATTATGCGAAATGAAGGGATCTCTACTTCTGCAGGTATGATAGCTTTAGTTCCATAAACCAAAAAGTACGGGGTCGCCCCGATTGATGTACGCACTGTAGTACGATACTCGAGTAATGCAAAAGGCAGCTTTTCATGCTATTGCCTGGAGCTTTGAATCATCTTTCTCAAGATCTTCTTGATTTTCTTATTTGCTGCTTCAACGGCACCATTGGAATTTGGCCGATAAGTAGTAAAGTTTCAATGTGTTATCTTGAATTGTTCGCGTACCTCTCCCATCAGACGACTGTTCAAGTTTGCAGTATTGTTGGTAATGATAGTTGCAGGAATGCCAAAGTGGCAAATGAGATTGGAGTGCACAAATTCTACTACAGCTTTCTTAGTGACCGACTTTAGAGTGATAGCCTCAACCCATTTTTTGAAGTAATCGATTGCAACCAATATGAATCTATGCCCATTTGAAGCTTTCTGCTCGATCGGCCCAATGATATCCATACCCCAATAAACAAATTGCCAAGGTGCTGACATCGGATGAAGCTCTATTGGAGGTGCATGAATCAAATCACCGTGCACCTGACATTGATGGCATTTTTGAACAAAGCTGAAGCAGTCTTTTTCCATAGTTATCCAATAGTACCCCGCTTGCAAAATTTTCTTTGCCAATACATAACCATTCATATGAGGTCGGCATACTCCCGCGTGCACTTCATGCATAATTCTTTCGGCTTCCTCGACATCAACACATCATAGCAAATTGAGGTTCGGGGTCCTTTTGTACAAGACATCACCGCTTAAGAAGAAACCACTCGTATGCCGCCTAATGGTTCTTTTTTAATCTCCGGTGGCTTGCTCGAGGTATTCTTGTGTCTTCAGAAATCTTTTGATATCATGATACCAGGGTTGAATGCTGGGCTTCGCCTCGACCGCATTACAATACCCGTGCTTTTCTTTGATTTGAATTTTCAGAGGATCAATATAAGCATTGCCCGCGTAAGGCAACATTGAAGCTAGAGTGCCGAGTGCATCGGCCAGTTCATTGTGACACCGAGGGATGTACCTGAACTATATCAAATTGAAGTGTTTGGTGAGATCTTCCACATGTTGCCGATAGGGATTGAGCTTAACATCCCGAGTCTCCCACTCTCCCTGGGCTTGCCGGATAATCAGATCAGAATCTCCCATGATTAATAAATCTTCAACATCTTGGTCAATTTCCATATTCATGCCCATGATGCAAGCTTCATACTTCGTTGTATTGTTTGTGCAGAAAAATTAGAGCCTAGCTGTAGCTGGGTAATGTTGACCATTGGGTGATATCAATATTGCCCCAATGCCTACACCTCTTGCATTTACTGCTCCGTCAAAGAACATTTTCCAAGCACGAGTGCCCTTAGAGATGGCTTCTACTGAATTTACCTCTTCATCTGGGAAGTATGTGATCAATGGTTGGTATTCCTCGTCAACCGGGTTTTCAGCCAAATGATCTGCCAACGCCTTGGTTTTCATTGCCGTGCGAGTGACATAGACTATGTCAAATCTAGTGAGCAAGATTTTCCATTTTGCTAGTCTTCCAGTGGGCATCGGTTTCTAGAATATGTACTTCAAAGGATCCAACCTGGTTATGAGATAGGTAGTGTGGGCTTGAAGATAATGTCTCAGCTTTTGAGAGACCCACGTCAGAGCACAGCACATTCTCTCCAACAAAGTGTATTTGGCTTCATAACTGGTGAACTTTTTGCTCAGATAGTAAATTGCCTGCTCTTTCTTGCCGATTATATCATGCTGCCCAAGCACACAGCCAAAAGAATTTTCCAGAACCGTCAGATACAAGAAGAGATGTCTCCCTGGCTCCGGTGGGACCAATACTGGAGGATTTGAGAGATATTCCTTGATTTTGTCGAAAGCCTCTTGACATTCAAACGTCCATTTGATTGCTGCAATTTTCTTCAATAGTTTGAATATGGGCTAACATGTGGTAGTCAGTTGAGCGATGAACCGACTGATATAGTTTAACCTGCCCAATAATCTCATCACATCCTTCTTAGTTTTCGGAGGAGGTAAATCTCGAATAGCCTTTATCTTTGTTGTATCTAACTCGATACCTCTCCTGCTAACTATGAAACCCAGGAGCTTTCCTGGTGGGACTCCGAAGGCACATTTGGCTGGGTTCAGCTTCAAATCATACTTGCGCAGCCGTTTGAAGAACTTTCTCAAATCTCGAACGTGGTCACTCTGAGTTCGGGACTTGATGATTACATCATCCACATACACCTCTATTTCCTGATGCATCATATCATGGAAAATAGCGGTCATGGATCTCATGTAGGTTGCTCCGGCATTCTTCAGCCCAAATGGCATGACCCGATAACAGTAGGTACCCCAGGGTGTAGTAAAGGCTGTCTTCTCGACATCTTCTTTATCCATCAACACCTGATGATATCCTGCGTAACAATCCAAGAAGGACTATATTTCATGTTTGGTGCAGTTATCAACAAGGATGTGGATGTTAGGCAAATGGAAATTATCTTTGGGACTTGCCATATTCAAATCTCGGCAGTCCACACACACCCGGGTTTTCCCGTCTTTCTTTGGCACTGAAACCACGTTGGCTAGCCATGTAGTATATCGGACCACTCGGATTACCCCCGCCTTAAGTTGTTTTGTGATTTCTTCTTTGATCTTATCACTGATGTCAGTCTTAAACTTTCTTTGCTTTTGCTGCACTGGAGGGCAATCGGGGTAAATTGGCAATTTGTGCACCACTAGATCCACACTCAATCCTGGCATGTCATCATACGACCAAACAAACACATCTTTAAACTCAAACAAGAGTTGGATTATTGCATCTCGAGTTTTCTCATCTGTGTGAATGCTTATTTTAGTTTCCTTTATTTCTTCGACTATTCCCAAATTAACCGGTTCAGTGTCATTCAAATTTGGCTTGGGTTTGTTCTCAAATTGTTCCAATTCTCAGTTTATTTCCCTAAAAACCTCTTCTTCATCATATTCCGATTTTTGATTCATTCTTTCACAGTTAGACAGCATGTTTGAGTCTGGGCATGAAGTCCGCAAGCATGTCATGTTATTTAAAGCCGCATTATTATAACTGAAAAGAAAAGATGAAAAGGGAAAAATAACAAAAATCAGAAAGAATAAAGAGAAAAATGGACGATGAAATATTGATTTCATTTCTTGGAATTTGGAAAGATAACAAGGTTTACATTCAGGAATTTAAAGTCAAGAAGCTAAAAGAAACATCCGAGTTACATCATGCAATAACTCGAGATGCAGAAAAGGTGACAGGGCTAGTCTACAGGGACTCCCGCCTGATCGGGAATGGCATAGCCTTCCAATTTTGGAATTTAGTGTCTGTTCCCATGTAGAGCACCTCAGCGGTGCTAGTACCTTCCCCTGGCTGAACCATGTTGGTTTCATAAAGCATTTGCCTCATAGCTCAACATATATCTTCAATTTCCTCAGCTATGAACACCTCATCGTCTTCTTCTTCGCCATACTTAGGCTTGACAAAGGTCTCATACAGATGTGGCAATGGTTGTGGTAGAACCCATCATTCCTTCTTTCTTTCTTTGGCCCATTTCTCATCATCTGGGGTAGGGTGGAAGCCTATCCCGAAATACTTCTCTGCTGTGGGTAGAGTTATTGGCTCGAATATTCCTTGCAAAGCTTTTCCTAACCCTTTTCCTGGTTTGAAACCGTGTCTAATCATTTCTTTGGCCACCATGATTGAAGCATTAGATAGGAAAGGCTGGGGGAACGGATGTCCTTCCTCATACTGGTCAGCCACCACAACTTCGAAGGCTTGATAAACAATATGCTCGCTTCCTTCCCTCGCCTGCAAGCATGGGATAGATGGGTCACGAGAAATGGACTGTTCATCTTCTTCGTGGACCATGATCTCCTGATCTTCATACTCAAATTTTACCATCTGGTCGAGGGTGGAGGGCACAGCTCCTGCAGCATGGATCCAGGGCCTTCCCAGAAGAAAATTGTAAGATGTATCCATGTCTAACACCTGGAAAGTTACCTCGAAATCCACCGGGTCTATGGTTATTATCAAATCAATTTCACCGATGGTATCCCTCTTAACACCATCAAAAGCTCTCACACAAACATTATTCGGACGAATCCTTCCCATCCCGATTTCCATCCTTTTCAATGTGGAGAGTGGGTAGATGTCAACCCCTGTGCCTCCATCTACCATGACTCGCTTGACATAGTAACCTTCACATTTGATAGTCAGATGCAAGGATTTGTTGTGGGCTTCTCCCTCTGGAGGCAAATCATTTTTACTAAATGAGAGTTGGTTGACGGCGAAGAATCTTTCTGCTATCCTTTCGAGCTATTCAACTGAAGTTTCAATTGGCACATACGCCTCATTCAAAGTTTTCATTAGGATCTTCTGATGTTCGGTGGATTTGGTCATCAATTACAACAGTGACACTTGCTTAGGATATTTCCTCAATTGCTCCACTGTTTCATAATCCGACATCTTCATTTTCTGGAAGAAGGCCTCTGCTTCCTCAGCACTCACCGACTTCTTAGATGGAAAGCGCTTTCGTGTGGTGCTGTTTATCTCCTGTACATTTGAATATTGTTCAACAGGGACTGTTCCTGGAAGTTATCCTGAAATTTCCTTGCCTTTGTATGTAACCACTGTTTGCTGGTAGTTCCATGGCACTACAGAGGGGTCGGTCATTGGCTTCTACGGTACGCGTCCAATCACCACTAGCTCGCTCAGCCAAGGCGGTTTAATTGTCCCCCTCACCACATAGGCCCCTTTCGGCACATACATTTGTGTCCCTTTCTTTACTTCAAACTTCTTCGGAGTGCTCACAACTAGTGGTTTCTCTTGGCGACCTCGTGAAACATAAATAACCCCGTGTTTAGGAGGGACCGGCTCTGATTTTGTCTCAGTTTTCTTTTCAGGCTCGGTTTTGACAGTTTTATTCTTCTTCTCCCCTTTTTCCTGCTTCGGGGCTGCCTTAGGCTTCCTTTCTACACCGACAATAGCGATTATGGCCTTCAGGGCTGGATCAAATTCCCGGTATTCACAAATCATACTGATTACCAGCCGTTGTTGTGAGCGAGCAACGAATTATTGGTCACATTCGGAGCTTCTTCATCCCTCAACACTATTTTTCCTTGTTCAATCAAATCTTCCACAGCTTTCTTCAATGTCCAGTAGTTGTCAGTACTATGCCCTTCAGCTCCTGATAGGCACAATGGACACCCTGTTGATAGGCTAGAGATTCCTAGTTCTGCCTGTTTTGGTGGATAGGTTGCAGCAGATTCATTTGGAAGAGCTTCGGGAACAAACTGGAGTAGGGTTCACCAATTGGTGTAAAATTTGGTCGTCTAGGTGGTTCCCGAGGGCGGAAGTTATTTTGTGGTAGTCGGGGATTATATTGGTTCTGGTAAGGAGGTTGGTTTCTTTGGAATGGAGGTGGATTTTGGTTAGCTTGTGGTTGCGGTCGGCCAAAAGGTTGAGCATTCATAACCGCATAAGGCGGGGGAGCATAAGCCATATCAGTGTGAGGATAATAGTGTTGAGGGGTTCTTTCAGAGAACACTGGTCTAGGAGCCCGGTATCTTCTTCCTCCCGATGCTGCCATAACCGTTTCTTCTTTCTTTTTGCCCTTGGCCATTCCTCCAGACCCGCCTTGGATAGCTTGGGATGTTGCTTTTATGGCCGACTGGCTCAAGATTCTGCCCGTTTTTAGCCAATTTTATACCATTTCTCCAATTTTTATTGCCTCTGCGAAAGGCTTACCCATGGCGGACATCATATTCTAAAAGTAGTCTGCTTCCTGGACCTGCAGGAAAATAGTGACCATCTCTACCTCATCCATTAGAGGCTTCACTCTTGACGCATGTTCGCGCCACTTAATTGCATACTCGCGAAAACTTTCTGAGGGCTTTTTCTTTATATTCGCCAAAGAGATCCTGTCTGGCACAATATTTATATTTTACTAAAATTGTTGAACAAAGTCTCGTGCAAGATTATCCCAAATATGCCAATGCGAGACATCTCGGTCCATAGACCACTCTGAAGCGATGCCAATTAAGCTTTCCCCGAAATATGCCATCAATAATTCTTCTTTGCCACTGGCTCCCCGTAACTGATTGCAATACTTCTTCAGGTGAGCAATGGGGTCACCGTGCCCGTCATACTTCTAAAATTTTGGTGTTTTGAACCCTGACGGCAAGTGTACATGCGGGAACATACATAGGTCTGTATAGGAGACACCCTTTTGCCCGCTCAAGCCTTGCATATTTTTTAAGCTCTGCTCGAGGCTTCTCATTCTTTTTTCCATCTCATCCTGCTCTGGGGCTTTGGGGGTTTTGTCCTTCCCCGGTGTAAGCTCGTATGGTGGCTGCTGAGAGTAAGTATATTGAGGATAATGAGGAGGGTCAGTCTGGAAGACGGGATTTTGGAATGTGAAGACTGAAGGGTTAACAGCATGCTTGGGTAGCAATGGTTGTGTGGTTGTGGAGTATGGTGGGGCCGTGAAAATATTGGGAGCAGGTCCAGACGGGAACACCTGGGGGTGAACCTTAGAAGGTGTTCTGAAGAAATGGGCAGTTATAGTAGGTTGCCCCAATGGAGTGTTAGGGTGGCTAATAGGGATAGTAGTAGCACCCCCAGATCTAGGAAATAGCTCCGAGAATCCGAGGATGGTGCTTGGAGGTTCCTTTCCATTGTTCCAAGCATCCCACATTTCCACGAGTCGCAGGCGCAATATCCGATTCTCTTCAGTTGTAAAAGACTCAGAGGCCGGGACCCCCAAGATGGTGATGTATTCGGGTATGGGGATTGCAAGTAGAGTCATTTCAGATGACATCTCTGTACTTCCTTTTGATCTGGTGAAATATCGATGTGAGGCCAGCTTACCACAAACCAACCACTGTTTCTAAAAAGCTTAGCTAGAATGATAACAACAACGGTTAGTGTGAAACAAATAACAGATAGGTAATTGCACATTGGAGTGTGATACACCTATACAGTTAAATGAATATCTACATGTTTGCTTCGGTTGCATGTGTCATCCCGGCTTTTCTCTTATTCCTTTTCTCTTTTATTTCTCTTTTGTTTTGTTTTCTCTTATTTTCCTTTTCCTCATCTCTCTTTGTTTTCATTTTCTGATTTTTATTTTCTTTGGCCATGGTTTTTCTTTCAATGCTTTATTTTTCCTTTTGCATTTCTTTCCCTTGTTTTTCCCTCGTATTTCTCTATTTCTTTTTTCCTCAGGATTGCGATCAAATCTTATGTAGATTGCCTACGTATCATGGCCCCGCATGAATTAGACTAGGCGTAGTTCTTGCAAATAAATGCAAAAAGTAAGAAAACAAATTTTTGGGATTTTCAATTTTTCATTAATAACAACTGCGATTACAAAAGCTACTAGACTATTTGTTTTTCTTTTCTTGAAAAAAGGAAATTACAAAAACAGACTCAAAAGCAAAAATACAGACTCGATTAACTAATAATACATCAATGTTTCAAATCCTGGGGCCCGCAGGGCATCATTCGGCATCGCTGCAGGCCTGTGTGCAAGACCCCATTGCAACTAATCTAAATCATTCATGACCTGGCGAACAAATATCATCACTGAGGCAAGGAATGTGGTACGTCCCATCCGTTCACCGGCCTGACACTTCGTGACAATATAGTTGGCAATGCTTCTGATCCTTTCCCTAATTCAGCCCTTTTCTTAGAGGAGTCGACTTATTTGTTGGGTACGAGCCTCTAGCACCTGAGAGTCCTGGAATTGAAGGTCTTGTAGCAATTTTATTTCCTTTTCCATCTCGGCAATTAACCCATAGCAATGGTCACTCTCGGCCTGAAATTCTTTGTCTCGCCGGGCTGACTTTTCTTCCAGGGTATTCATTCTTCTCTTCATGCTCGCAATGGTTCCCTCATAGTTTCTCTTCAATTGTTGCACAAATTGGGCTCTTTCTTCAGTCTTCTTGGCCCAATGTGCCCAGAGTCTTGCCATGTTTCCCTCGAATTTTTCTAATTTTTCCTGGCAGTCCAAGACTTGTTTCTTGAACCCTTTAATCAGCCTTTCATCAGATAGACTTCTTTCTTGGTTCATGGCATCTATTTTCATTTGCTGAATTTGGGCTTTGAGTTCTTCATTCTCCTGAGCTAACTTCTTTTTATCACCTTCATCGGCTGCAGCCTGTACACTCTTTTTGAATTAGAGATCTCAGACCTGTTGCTCCAACTTTCCTATTCTTGCTCGGTACTCCCTTTCCTTAGCTTGCCAATCCCATTGAACCTGGTCCCTATCAGTGAATTGTTGCACGTTTGGCCTTTTAGCGGGTCTCTCGGGATTTGAAACTTTTTACCAAACCACGTCAAGTATTTGGGATCTACCTGGCCTCTATCTTGGTCTTGTACTATGGTTTTAGGCTCAAGGAACTGGCACTCATTCCATATCTTTCGGATTCTGCCTTCAGGGAATGCAGCTTTCGGGCCTAACTCAATGACTTGCCCACTCAGGTCTTCATCATTGTGCACTGTCTGGAATCTTCCAAGCTGTCGCAAAACTCGGTAAGGAGCATATGGCTGTATGCTTCGAATACCCATCAAAAGAATATAAGAGACCTCTGTTGATGTGTATACAGCTTCAGTAGCAGGAAGCCATCCATAAGCCCGTTCAACTTTATCTGCGGTCAAGGATCTTAAGCATGACGACCAGGCCTCAGTACCTTCAGGGAACTCAATACCTGTCACCCGGGTCCCGAATTCTGCAATACAACTCAACCCGGTTAAACCGTAGTTCATATATCCTGTGCGATGACAGAGGTGTTCCTGTATCCACAACTCTAAGAGCAAATTGCATCCTTGAAAGAATTTCACACCTTCCCGGCATTTGGTCAAAGCTAGGTATATTTCTGCTACAATCAGGGGAACCACTGTGCTAGTAGGTTTTTTCATGGCAACATCTAGCATCCCTGCCAGGCCGAGGTCTATGTGACCATATTTTCTCGAACAAACCACCAATCCCAGAAAGGCTACCATGAAGGCTAATCCCCGTCGGGCTTCCCATTTGTCTTTGTTCCCGACATGTGTCAAGCCGGTGTTGGGTTCCTCGAAACCTTTTGGGTTACCATACTGGTGATACAAGAAATGCAATGTACAATACCCTTCCGCCAGATGTGGGTCTTGGATGTCCCGGCTGATGTTCAACAAATCCAGGAACCTATGAAGGGTTACCGGTCGTGGGGCAAGTGGGTATCTACCTCAAAGGTTCCCGTTGAGACCCGCGTATCCCGCAATCTCTTCTAATGTAGGTGTGAGTTCAAAATATGAAAATCGGAATACATTACGGGTCGGGTCCCAACATGGTATTAGTGCCTCAATAATATCCTTCCTCCGTTTGATGTTCAATAGATCAACAAGACCGCCCAAAATTTTGACCACGGTATCTCTGCTTCCCTTTACCAAATCATGCCACCACATATAGAGTTTCAAGGGGATCTCACTCAGGACTGAGAAGGTTTCAATGTTACTTGAAGTCATCCTGCACATTTATTTGAAGGGGGATTTAATGATTTATTTTTAAAAAAAATGGCTATTTTTGCAAAAATTCTTTATTTAGAAAACAAGGACTTGGTTTTGCAAATACGGCCTTTCAGCACTTCTGGGAGGAAGATTTTAAGGCTGTGCCCGCAAACCATTTAAAAATGACTCAGGATGGCTGTTCTTGCAAAAATGGCCTTCCGGCGTCCTTTTCGGAACATTCAGCTTATTTTAGACAAGAATGACATCACCCGACTTATTTATGACAAGAATTAAAATTTTGACATTTTTGGGCTATTTTTGCAGAAGGGTGGTTGGACCCGATGAGGTTGCCTACGTATCTTATATCCGGTGAGAACCAAACCAGCGTAGTTCGGGCAGATTTGCCAAAATCAAAACTATTTTGAAAAACAATTTTCTTTCTATTTTTTTTAATTTTTTTTTCATTTTTCAAAAGTCCGGCAGCATTTCGGTACTATTTGGGCATTGGGTTTTTCGAGACAAATGGTTACCCTTACTTAGTCCTCACACTGCTTATTTTTCTCAATTTTCACTCATTTAGACAAGCCGGTAAACATGCAAAGCCGAGCAAATAAATGCACAAGTAGCACGTAAGATGCATCAAGATGGTCAATTCATTTCAGGTCACCTGTCCTAGACGGACCCAACCCCTGTGTTGAGTCCCCTAAGTCAAATGCACATGATGCAAACAAACGTCCTATTAGGGATCCGGCATGAGTTTTTATTCTTCTAGGTTTAAACCCTAGGTTTATTGGTCTAGACCTGGCTTACCCGAGCAGACAACTCGAGCCGAGGGGGAGGCAGCGTACCGGGGATACAGAAGCTCCGCCGGCTTAGCAACTTATCCAAACCTCTTTATAATTTGGGAAAGACTCTGAACAGAAGAGAAGCTACATGAAGTACACCCTTCTCCATGATGTGGAAGACTTAGAGAGCTGAAGGGATTCGCGACAGTTTATATATACAATTTCAACAAATATCAAAGCGGTAAAACATTTAGCACATATAGCATGGAACATGTAGAAAAATCAGATAAAGCCAAATATAACAATTATACTAAGCTCGAATTCTTGAACCCTGAATTGAAATTCTGTGTTCGTTTCTCCAGTAGAGTCGCCAGAGCTGTCTGACCTCCTTTTTTTACACACCTACCCCGAAGGATAAATGTATAAGGGAGTTTTTTTATTTTAAGTGACATTATTCGAAATGGGATTATTTATTTATTTATTTTTCGAGTCGCCACTTGGGATAAGATTGGCTTTTGGTGTCCCAATTCACCGGTTTAACTTAAATCCCAAATCGAGGAAAATTTCGACTTCCCAATTGGAGTCTGCGAACCAGAAAATCTATTGACCCGAGGGAAGGTGTTAGGTACCCCCGAATACCGTGGTTCTAGCACAGTCGCTTAAATTATTATAAATAGAAAAAAATATGATTTTGATACATGTTAAAACCTATAGTGCAATTTTAAGATTATTTACCGCTTTTAGTTAATTTTTAAAGAAAGTGAACGTCGTTTAAAAACGTGTTTTTGGATCATGTCACATGAAATGCACCCGGATCCTCGACACATTCTTATTCAATATTTTTGGATTTGAATTTGGGTTGCATGAAATACACACCCATATTAAAGAAGGTAAAATTATTAAAAAGCGTGCCTAAAGCGATTAACGGGTTATTATCTTTGTGGAGGGCCATGAAATTCACTAGACGGCATTCCCCAAATTCTAAGTATTTTTATATAAGCATTCAATAAGGGCCCCACAATTTATGCATTTTGTTCGGCGAGGCTCATCTCACTTTATTATTTAAAAGTCAAACTAAAGCAAACTACGATTTTCTGTTTATTTTTGTCGCTAAAAGGGCCTAATTAATTTACATTTATAAATTCGGGTCTCGGGTTCAAGTCCGAATTCAAACAAAAGCGAAAATCCTCCTAATTTGAACATGCTACTTAACTCGAGAACCTAAATTTATATTTATAAATTAATCCCTATATTCCTAATATAATTTAAAGGATTTTTTATTTTAGCACTTTTTGGGCTTTCAACCTTGGCCCTATATAGGAAGAAGGAAATACAGCTTCTAAATTTGCCCAGCTTTGGGCTTCTTGTTACGACACTAGGCCCAATTATCATTTGAACATAAGGGCCTGGTTGTCTTGCCTTATTATTGATCTTAACTATTTTGTAAAACAAACGCACCATTTATTTAATTCAGGTGTTACTACGCAACTACTTCGTGCTTGTCATGAACTAATTAATATGATCCACCTGGAACTTAACCAGTAGTTAATTCCAAAATTACACCTGAATTGCCAAATACAAATGGACTCTTGTGAGTTGCAATTTAAACAACGAACCAAGTGAGTCAGTACATGACAACACATGAGTCTAACAGTCTGTTTGGATCACTGTTCCCCGTCGCTATAATGTACTGTATTTTACTGTATCGTATTGTACTGTATCGTTTTATGAATACAATATATGAATAGATTGTATTATTTGTCATTGTTAAATAATATTTTGCTGTTTGGTTTGACTGTATCGTACTGTACTGTAACTGATAAGTTTACTAAAATACCATCAATTATTTAAATATTAAATTTATCAAAAATTATGCATAAAATAATTTTTAAAAAGTAAAACAGAAGAAGGCAAAACCCCTTAAGAAAGCAGAACAGAAGAAGGCAAAACAAAGGAGCACAACTAATTAGAATTGAGTTAAAAGTAAATTAGGAGAAAAATAAAATAGAAGGCGGCAAAACACCTTCAACATTAGCGGCAGAAGTACTGGAAAAAAAAAAGTAGGTTAGAAATTGGAGATTTGTAATTAAAATAGAAAAAAGGTAAAGGGTAAAATAGAATTGTGGAATAATAAGTTAGGGCATAATTGGAAAGAAAAATAGGAAACGATCCCACCACACCAAATTGGTTGTTTCAAAAAAGGGGACTTTTCATTGTTCCGGAACAATAAATTTAACAATACAATACAACCAATTTTAATGAAACAATCAAAACAAACATTATTTTGGGATAACAATACAATACGATACAACAAGGAACAACCATCCAAACAAGCTGTAAACTACAAGTTCAAATCAAACTAATACATGAACTAACGTGAAAATCTAATACATGAGTTATTGGCAGAACATATTCATGCAATTCTAAACTAACACTATTTGAAAAACACATTCACACAACTCTAAAAGGTTCAATGATCTAATTAGCTATAAATTAATACTAAACTAAGGTAATGGCAGAACATTCATGCAATTCTAAAAGGTTCAGCAGTCTAATTAATTATAAATCCATATACTGTTCAAATAAATAAAACTACTCTATGCCTTTAAACTAAGCAAGGAACATGAGACTTCATAGATCAAATGTAATAATATTTCATCATTTCATATACTTCAGCAATCCTACATTGAGTCTTCACAAATTGTATGAAGCCAAATGAGTACATGAAAAGGGAACAAATGCAGAAATTGAGAGTCAGCGAGGCAAGCAACAGCAGTATACAATAGCAACTAGATCGATTTTGAACCCAGAAATTGTGTCAATCAGCCCAGTAGTTAATTTTAAGTAGCAAAACCAGTGGCAACCAAAATAAGCTTGAACAACCCAACTTTGGCTTGATATAACCCCAAATACACTCGACAAACACCCCAGGAATGTCTAGAATATTTCAGCAACTAAATATTGAGCTAGACAATGTAAATCAACAACTGAAAATCCAAATTAACCTAAAACTTTCAGTGGAACTGTATTTTTGAAGATTTGTTTCTGAAAGTTTTCTGTTGTTTTTGTTTTTTTCTGCAGAATTTAAAATCTAAATGAAGGTTTCTAGAACTACAGGCTTTCAGATCTGAACTTCTTTTGATTTTTGAAATTCAAATTTGAGATTCAGATTTGGAAGAAGAGGATTTTAAGAGGGAATTATAAGCTGGAAAGGGTTTGGGAATTTTCAGAGGTGTAAAACTTGTAAATGAAGGCATTAGGCCTGCTTTTTATAGGCAAGGAAGGGGAAGGAATGTTCTAGAGGTTTTCACTCATTCCCCCCCCCCCC